>JACCIV010034561.1:426233-637149 GCA_015832515.1 Boechera retrofracta
TGCAAGTAATGGGAACTTCAACACTAGGGTTCCAACCGATGCTGTGAAGCTGATTGAGAACTTGGCGTCTAGTAATAGCACCAAGAATGCTGATTTTGAGCGAAAGCGGCTCGCTAGTGTTGCTGATGGTTCGCAGATTGCTGAGGTTCAGGCAAAGCTGGATACAATGCACAATCTGTTAGTGGGGAAGACAAAGAAGGCTGTGCACTTTGCTGAGGAAGTGGAAAACATCGAAGATGAGGCAGAGGATGTCAACTACATTGGTGGTTCTGGTTTTCAGGGTCAGCGATTTGGTTACAACAACAACCGAAGTTTCAACAACAACCAGCAAGGTGGTTACAAGTCTGGAGGTAACCAATCTGGTTTAGGTGCCACACAATTCGCCCAAAAACCACTTCAGAGCGGTGACTTTACTCGCCAGTACGGTAGTTCATCTTACCAACCGCATTCTCCGAGGTCTACAGAGAGTAAGACAGAGATCCTTTTGGAACAGATTCTGCAGGGACAACAAAGGATGACTGGAGAGTTTAATGGGAAACTGGATAAAGTGTATATCGACCTGAATGGCAAGATTGAGGCGTTGAATCTGTCGCAGAAGAAGCTTGAAACTCAGATTGCTCAGACCGCAGCTGCTGTGAAAAGACAAGAGGGGTTTCTACCAGGAAAGACTGAAGATCCAAGAGCACACATCAATGCCATAAGTCTAAGAAGTGGTAAAGTGGTAGAATCAGGAGTTGGGCAAGCTCCAATAGCTGATAATCTCGTCGATCTTGCTGGAAACGACAAGTGGGATGCTGAAAATCCCGGCGTATCGATCGATACTCCACAAGCATCGACCGATACCCCTAAAGCATCGATCGACACCCCGCCAGTATCGATCGATACCGAGACAAATCCGAAGGAAGGCGCTGAACCTGTCAAGGAAAGGGTTTACAAGCCGAAATTACCCTATCCTATCACTCCTAAGCTGACCAAAAAGGAGTGGGAAGATGCTAGATGCAAGGCTATGTTGGACAAGCTGGTAGTTGAGCTTCCTTTTGTTGATGCTATCAAAACTTCTCCTGCATTCAGAAGATACGTGAAGCGGATGGTATCCAGCAATTTCAGTCTCAGTGAAGGTGTCGCTATGCTTTCAGCCGAGTGCAGTGCTGTTCTAACCAACATGATTCCTAAGAAACTTCCAGATCCAGGTAGCTTTGTGTTGGATTGCACTATTTTCACAGAGCGTTTTGCGCGCTCTCTTTGTGATATTGGATCGAGTGTAAATCTCATGCCGCACTCCGTTGCTAAGAGGATGGGAATGAGTGATTATCAACCTACACGGATT
This sequence comes from Boechera retrofracta, assembly GCA_015832515.1. NCBI lineage: Eukaryota > Viridiplantae > Streptophyta > Magnoliopsida > Brassicales > Brassicaceae > Boechera > Boechera retrofracta. The sequence goes on from JACCIV010034561.1 coordinate 427,561, forward strand.
TCACTGGTCCTTGCTGATCGTTCTGTACGTCTACCAGAAGGGCTTCTCGAAGATGTACCTGTTAAGATTGGGAATTGCTTGATTCCAACTGATTTCATCGTTTTGGAATACGATGCTGAGCCTAAGGATCCTCTTATCCTAGGCAGACCATTCCTTGCCACTGCTGGTGCTCTGATTGACTGCAAGAATGGGCAGATTACTCTGAATGTTGGTGATTTGGTAATGTCTTTTGACATGGAAAAAATCATGAAACGACCAACCATCGACGGGCAAACCTTCTGCGTCGACACATTCAGTGACATTGCAGAGGAGTATTTTCTGGGAAAACATCCTGAGGACCCACTAGAGCGAGCACTGGTGCATACTGAAGATTCAGAGTTGGGTTTGGATGATGATGCTGCTGGTTATGTCAAAATTCTCGACAGTGCAGAGCCAGTATCGATCGACACCACAGGAGGTATCGATCGATACCACGTGTGTGCAGTGGAAAGTTTGGGCGAAATTCCTAAGCAAGTCAGTGTTTCTGGGGATTGGAGTAAGGAAAAGGCACCAAAGATTGAACTTAAACCACTAGGTCGGCTCGATTCCATGCAAAAGTAACCAGGATTAAGCTGTATAGGACAATATCAGTTAAGAAGAAACTTGTTGCGCCTCCAGTGAAATGACGACTCGTTCGACGCGTTCATAGCGTTTCGAGAGCCGATAAGAGAACTACTATAACGTCCATAGAGAGGGCTCCTATGCATGCACAGGATCTACCTGGAAGATGAGCCGAAGTCATCAATTGAGTGTCAGAGAAGATTGAATCCGAACTTGAAGGAGGTTGTCAGGAAAGAGGTGATGAAACTGCTGGAAGCTGGGATCATTTATGCAATCTCAGATAGTTCTTGGGTCAGTTCTGTCCATGTTGTGCCTAAGAAAGGCGGTATCACAGTGGTGAAGAATGAAAAGAACGAGTTGATCCCGACAAGGNCGAAGTCATCAATTGAGTGTCAGAGAAGATTGAATCCGAACTTGAAGGAGGTTGTCAGGAAAGAGGTGATGAAACTGCTGGAAGCTGGGATCATTTATGCAATCTCAGATAGTTCTTGGGTCAGTTCTGTCCATGTTGTGCCTAAGAAAGGCGCATAGTGTCACCACTTCTTACTTTTCTTGCTCAACTAGGGCTGTTCCTGATAGTGACCAGTGTCCTACACATAACTGATGTCTTTCAACTTGCGACGATGTGCCTTCCTAGTAAAAGGAAACGGAAAATAACTGGTCTACAACCTCGCGAACCGATTAGTGGGTATGATGACAAAAGTTGATGGGTATTCAGGCTTTTTTCAGATTCCCATTCACCCAGAGGATCAAGGGAAGACAACTTTTACATGTCCCTACGGCACTTTTGCATACCGCAGAATGCCGTTTGGACAATGTAACGCTCCTGCTACCTTCCAGAGATGCATGATCTCGATCTTCACTGATATGATCGAGGAGTTTATGGAGATATTCATGGATGATTTCTCTGTTTATGGGCCTTCGTTTAAGGATTGTCTGGATAATTTGTGCAAGGTTCTGCAGCGATGTGAAGAGAAGCATCTGGTTCTGAATTGGGAAAAGTGTCACTTCATGGTGCAAGCTGGGATTGTTTTGGGGCACAAGGTTTCAGAGAAGGGGATTGAAGTTGATCAGGCCAAGGTTCAGGTCATCTCGAGTTTGCAACCACCATGGTCAGTTTCAGAGATCCGAAGTTTCCTGGGTCATGCTGGTTTCTACAGGAGATTTATGAAGGATTTCTCTAAAATTGCTCGACCTCTCACTGCCCTGTTGTGTAAGGAAGTGCAATTTGACTTCACCCCTGCTTGTCATGCTGCTTTCAAGGCCATCAAAGCCGCGCTAGTGAGTGCACCCGTTGTTCAACCTCCGGATTAGAATCTGCCTTTTGAGGTCATGTGCGATGCGAGCGACTTTGCTATAGGTGCTGTGCTGGGTCATAGGAAGGAAAAGAGGCTGCATGTCATTTACTATGCCAGCCGTACATTGGATGATGCACAACGCAACTACAGTACTACCGAGAAAGAGCTCCTAGCGGTTGTGTTCGCTTTTGAGAAATTCAGATCTTATTTGGTTGGAAGCAAAGTAGTCGTCCACACCGATCACGCTGCTCTTAGATACTTGTTTCAGAACAAGGACCTCAAGCCTCGTCTGTGTCGTTGGGTGTTTTTGCTTCAGGGCTTCGATATCGAAATCAAGGACAAGAAAGGGGTGGAGAATGGAGTTGCAGATCACTTGTCGCGAATGAGGATAGATGGGGACGTGCCTATTGATGATTACTTACCAGAGGAACGCATCTATTTCATTGCTATAGAGGACCGGGCTGAATTTTCGAAAAATTTCGATTTCTCTGACGATCTGAACATCAGTATCGATCGATACCACCTGGGTATCGATCGACACCCTACGGCGGATCACACAATTTTGTCGACAGATGACATCAGTTCTTATGCCGCCTATTCAGCTGCTGTGACAACCGTTTCCAGGCCTTGGTATGCTGACATCGCCAACTTTTTAGCGACGGAAACTGAGCCGTATCACTCAACGCCTTATGAGAGGAAAAAGTTTCTGCGAGAGGTACGGCGTTTCTTCTGGGATGAACCTTATCTGTATAAGCATTGCTCTGATGGTCTTTACAGAAGATGTTTGGCTGAGTCTGAGGTTCCAGACGTTCTTTTCCACTGCCATGGTTCTGAATATGCTGGGCATTTCGCAACTTTCAAAACAGTTTCTAAGGTTCTGCAAGCTGGTTTCTGGTGGCCGACTATGTTCAGAGATGCTAATGCTTTTGTTGCTCAGTGCGATGCTTGTCAGCGGAGAGGGAAGATCAGTAAGCGACATGAGATGCCACAAAACTTCATCCTTGAGGTTGAAGTTTTTGACTGCTGGGGCATTGACTTCATGGGTCCTTTTCCATCGTCGCACAAGAACAGATACATTTTGGTTGCTGTTGACTATGTCTCCAAGTGGGTGGAAGCGATTGCTAGTCCAACCAATGATCATACGGTGGTTCTTAAGCTGTTTAAGACCATCATTTTCCCGCGGTTTGGGATCCCGCGAATCGTCATCAGTGATGGGGCAGTCACTTCATCAACAGGGTCTTCGAGCGGTTGTTGAAGAAGTACGGGGTTAATCATCGTGTTGCTACACCGTATCATCCTCAGACAAGTGGACAAGTTGAGGTTTCAAACAGGCAGATCAAGGAGATTCTTGAGAAGACTGTGGGTACTTCGCGGAAGGACTGGTCTACTAAACTGAATGATGCGCTCTGGGCATACAGAACTGCTTTCAAAACACCGCTGGGGACTACGCCATTTCACCTGCTGTATGGAAAAGCATGTCATCTTCCTGTTGAACTTGAGCATAAAGGAATCTGGGCGACAAGGCTACTCAACTACGACATCAAACCTGCTGCTGAGAGAAGGTTGATTCAGTTGAATGAGCTTGATGAGATCAGATATCACGCCTATGAGAACTCGAAGTTGTACAAAGAACGAACCAAGGTCTATCATGATAAGAAGATCCTTACACGACACTTCGAGCCAAACGACCAGGTTCTTCTTTATAACTCTCGTTTACACTTATTTCCTGGAAAACTTCGTTCTCGTTGGTCAGGTCCTTTCACTGTCAAGGAAGTGCGACCACATGGTGCAATAGTGCTGCTTAATTCGTCAGGAGACGAATTCACTGTGAATGGGCAAAGGGTAAAACATTATTGGGCGAAAGCCGAAATTCCAGCTGGACAAATCGTGCCTCTGGCAAAGCCACCCGTCGCCTAACCGTCGTTGAAGTCAGGCTCGTGACATTAAACAAGCGCTCGGTGGGAGGCAACCCACTGGTGATTCTGTATATACTAGTTTTGGTTTTTGGTTTTTGCTAATTTTCGTTTTTAGTTTTCTTAGTCACAGATTCGGAGAAAAAGTGTCAGTATCGATCGACACCACCTGGGTATCGATCGATACCCGTCCGCCAGGTAAGTGCCTATATAATCCCCTAGGGTTGTATCGATGCCTCTCATTCCCTCATCGCTCGACACAAACACTAAAATCGCCCCTTCTTCGTTTCTACACGGTTTTGAGTGATTCCTTTGTTGTTTCCACTCGAATTTTTCACCCCATTAACACTTTCTATTCCTTTCAATTGATCTAACAAGATGCCTCCAAAAAAGAAGTCGCGCAACGATGAAGGGACGAACTCTACTCCTCAGCAATTCAGATTGCTGGATGCCATTGAGGCTTTCGACGGATATGATTGGCGTAGAGGGAAGGTTACAGGTATAACAAATGACGGAAGATATCAGGTGGCTTATGATGAATCTACTAAGAGATTCTGCATCACAAGGGACCGGATTCGCGCAGCTACAGGCGAACCATCTGGCTCCCCTCGAGCCAGACCTTCAGCTGGCCGGCCTCGCGAGCCATCCGCGTCTCAACCGCCTCGTGCATCATCTTCAGGACACCCTTCTTCATCTTCGAGACCTACCATCGCTACATCTAGGCCGCCTTGGCCTAAAAGAGATGAGAGAGCCAAGATCCGCCTCTCACAGACTTTTGAGGGAGAATACAAGGCGATTACAGAGAGCGCCGCCTGCACACAGCGTCCCATTTCTGATACTTGGGATGATTATGACTCCATCTTCTACAATGCATGGCTAGACGTGGAGATCAAGCCGACCAGATTTGCAGACCCTCTTACTATGCGTCATCTGGGATTTGATGTGGAGTTACATAGACTCCTGGAGAAGATTGGTCTGGGTACTATATCACTAGGTGGTATCCTCTTTACCCAGATCTCGTCCGCCAGTTCCTTGCCTCCGTCCGTGTCTACTACACCGGAGAGGCCCCTGTTACTGCACAGCAGGGGGTGCTTACTTTTATGATCCGCGGAGTGAGATACCGTCTTCCCTTCCAGGATCTCTGCAGCATCTACGGTTTCCGTAGAGATTACTCTCGCTGCGAGCTGCCCACCAAGTTCCTGGACGTCCAAAACTTCTGGCGGCATTTCGGTCATGGGCAATATCACAGCAAGACGACCACACAGATGGATATCCGCCATCCAGTCCTGCGATGCCTGGCTCGGATCCTGAGCAACACGCTGATGTGCAAGATGGAGCCTAACAAGATGCGGGTATCTGAGCTGATTGTGATGTCTATGGCGATCGGGGACATCATTGATGATGAGGACTATGAGTGGCCTGAACTGGATCTTGCAGTCAACTTGGGCGCAGTATTTGCCCATCACCTGGAGTCACTGAAGGTGAAGCCTTTCACCTCGCGCGGCAGGAGTGGCAAGACTTCAGGGCGCACCAAGTCAGAGTCTGTGGGTAGCCTTCTCACTCCCATCTTTCTGCATTTTGGGATTGACGTTTCGAGCTGTTCGATCGTCTCTACTCGGGCTGTGATGGATGAGCCGCATTTGGAGCATCTGCGCTGGCTTAAGCCAGGACGACGTTGGGTTTTCAGCACCTCTCAGGGGGACTTCCTCGTCCAGCTGCCCAACACGGATTTGACAGACATAGGTTCAGATGCGTCCAAGCTGCTGTTCACTCCTTCTCAGGCAGACATGGTCCGCGCGCCAGTCACTCGACGCCGCGGTATGCCCTCCGGATCTCACACTGCTGCTGCTGGCGAAGACACACCTGCGCCTCCTACGCCTGCCTCTCCTGCACCTCCACTTGCTCCTGCACCAGCTCCTACATTCCCTGCTACTCCATCGATGGACCTGGACCCTTTTCAGCAGTACGTTGTTCAGAGTCTTCAGGTGATCTGGAGCACCATTTCTCGTTGCAGCTGCATGGCTCCATCTTCTTCTCGCTCGCGACGCGCTTCATCTGCTACTGGACCATCACGCACAGCTGGTGGTGACGACACCGACTATGACTCCGAGTACTCGGAGGATTAGTCATCTCTATCTCTTATGTTTTTCGTTTTCGTTTTTCTTTTTCTTTTTGTTTTGTTATGAACTAATGTCAGTTTCTCTTCTATGTGCACAAGTGGTTTAATGGTTATGATCTTTTGATTGCCTCTAACTCGTGTTTAAATGGTATCTCAGTTTCTAACTTGGAATCATCTAACACGGTCAGCTTTCTCATGCAGCAAAAGAGGTTTTTCACCTCGATTTTCGACTGGTATCGATCGATACCAACCTGGTGTCGATCGATACCACTCGTCTGTGGTAACACCTCTTGTTCTTAATCTTCTCCATTCTCTCCATTTGTTTTCCTTCACCTTCTCTGGGCTTGATAAACACTGGGGACAGTGTTGTTTAAGTCTGGGGGAGGTAGTTACTGACATTGTGTTCTCGTTTTGTTTTTGTTAAAAAAAAAAAAAAATAATAAAATAAAATTTTTTTGTTTAATTGAGTCAAAACAACTTAGAGTTTTCTGGATTGTGCTTGGTTTTGTTGTTCTGATTTTGCTTTTGAGTGACCACTGTTACAGGATTAGTTTCAGTTCGACTAATGAAAAATCCAAGGGATAACCAGCCAGCTAGAAATTACCCATATCTCCAGCAAGATTCTTCACAAGCTTTAGCCAAATTTTGCACTTCATCCACGCGGTTAGTGTTCTTAGAGCTTGATTCATCATTCATATCTGGCTAAAGAACCCATCATGTTTGAAAAATTGTGGTATATCTCCCCCGTGAAAATTGTTAGATACATACTTGCGTTAAAACAGGTAAAATCATTGTAAAAGATGAAATGATTTCCGCCGAGTAGAGGGGTAGGAAAATTTCCTATGACCCCATTATTCTACTTGGATAAGGGATGATCACACGAAAGCCTGAAGTGAGGGGTAGAAAAATTTCCTATGACCCCATTATTCACCTAAGACTTTTGATACATTGAGAGGGTAAGAACCGGGAATTCGGTAGCAAACACTATCAATACTCGCGTTTCGGTCCTTGATTTGTATATGCTAGACTTTTGATACATTGAGAGGGTAAGAACCGGGGATTCGGTAGCAAACACTATCAATACTCGCGTTTCGGACCTTGATTTGTATATGCTGTTCAATTAAACCTGCGCTGTTGAAATCTAATGAGAACTGATTATGAAATAAGTCTGGGGGAGATAAAGAATACTAGAAAGCAATAAATGTTGTTGAATGAATGGTTCTTTGGCTATGATATTGTACGGGCAAGAATCTAGAAGGTTCTTGAACACTGATTGCAGCGATGAAACTGGCGATGAGAGCTTGGATGAATATTGGTGTGAGATAATGAGTGAAGTCTTGGGAAGTTGGGGTTCCTACGGAGAAGTACATGGTGGTTAGATCTGGAGTTAATCAGGCAGCAGTGGGCGCTTGGGAAAAGGATCATTTCAGCGATTTCGGTAACAGGTCAGATCTCTAAGGTTTTTCAAACCTCTTTCCCTCACTTAGTTTTTCTGTTTTGCTTGAGGGCAAGCAAAAGGCTAAGTCTGGGGGAGTTGATATATCATGGATTTTACCCATTTTTAGCTATGATATAAGTTGCTTTATCGAGTCTTTCTAGTGCTTTTTCTATCATTTTAGGTTCTTTCCAGGTTTTAGCACGTTTGGGACGAAGTTGGAGATTTTGGAGATATTTGGAGCCTTTTTGGAGCAAACCGAAGAAAGTACCCGTTTTGAAGGCTTGGTATCGATCGACACTCACCCTGGTATCGATCGATACCCACACACTCGACACGCAGAAGAGATTTTCAAGGAAGCCCCCCAAAAGCCCAATTATCCCAATATTTACAGAAGAAGCCCAGCTCGTGTTTTGGAAGTATTTAAGCAAGTTTTAGGGTTTAGATCAGAGATATTGAGACTTTTACAGAATTGATTCTTGGCAATTTGTTTTCTTAGCATTTTCTGAGGGAGACGGATCCGAACCTTGTTCGTCATATAGAAGACCCCGAACCCTTGTTTCTATTCCTTTGATTTATTGAATTTCATGATTTATTCAGCTATGCTATTTGTTTCATCTATCATGTCTGAGTAGTCACCTTTTAGGTTTAGGGTTTCTCATATGGATTTCCCTGATTTATGATGATTGATTAGTTAGGGTTCAAAATCTGAATAGTTCTTCACCATAGGTTGTTCTCAAAGCTATTTCTAGTCTGATCACCTAGAACATAGAACTTAGATTAATCGATTAGGCACGACAGTGCAATTGAGTAATCTGATAAAGCGTAGGGTGAGCAATTTGATTATCTGCAAAGAGATTTGGGTTAATTGAATTGTGAACATATCAAACTTGAATTAATTGCTGGTTTAATCTGTAGGATTTACAAAGAGATTTGGAATTCTAGATTTTAGACTTAGTTAGTTTCCACAACGAGAGTTGGTCAACTATACTATCGTGTTTGAGTTTAAGAACGGCACTTAATTGAATTGAACCTTGGTTGATTGATTATCATTTATCTTTGATTTCCTGAGAGTTACCCTGAGCCTGATCTTTCCCCTGAATTTAATCAACCAATCATATTTCGTTCTTCTGTTTATTAATTAACTGCGAATTGCTTAGCTTAATCTTCACTAATNGAGAGTTGGTCAACTATACTATCGTGTTTGAGTTTAAGAACGGCACTTAATTGAATTGAACCTTGGTTGATTGATTATCATTTATCTTTGATTTCCTGAGAGTTACCCTGAGCCTGATCTTTCCCCTGAATTTAATCAACCAATCATATTTCGTTCTTCTGTTTATTAATTAACTGCGAATTGCTTAGCTTAATCTTCACTGATTTGCTTATTGTGTGATTTTCCTGAGTCCTTGTGTTCGACCCCTGTTATACTGCAGCAACTGCTTTAGTATCTTTTAGGGTATTAATTTGAGCATATCAAATTTGGCGCCGTTGCCGGGGACTCTAAAAATTCACCTTTAGAGTTTTAGTTGTCGATTTTGTCTAAGTTCATCGTCAGTATCGACCGATACTCCATTGGTATCGATCGACACTGCACGAGACAAAAAGTTAAAACCAATGAATAAAAGAGCAGAAAACTAAAAGTCCACATACGTAGTCGCACGATGGTCCTCTTTCTTCCTGTGTGGTGACTAATTGGAGAGGTTATGACTCGATCGTCTCGAACTTGCGTATTTAGCTTTTCGATTCCCATAAGTTCAACTTATGGATCTTCCACAGGGTTTAGTGCGTGATGAGAAAGGTGTTTACAGAAACGCAGCTGGTCAGATATGCGACGCAGCTGGACAACCAATAGCTGCTGCTGGACTACCTGATGTAGATCGCAATGGAGGTGTACGTCAACCTCCTGCTGAGGCTGAACGGACGCTTGGAGAGTACAACAGACCGGATCAATTCTATGCAAATCGTGCAGCGATCCGTATTCCTACTTTCCAGAGAAATGACTTTGAGCTGAAGCCTGCTTACTTCGCTCTTGTGGGACAGCACCTCTTCACAGGCCTTTCTCATGAGCATCCAATGGATCACATTGAGAAATTTGAGGACTTGGTCACCAACATGAAATACAATGGAGTACCTCATGAGTATCTGTTTTGTAAGCTTTTCCCATACTCTCTTGGTGGAGAAGCAGCTTACTGGCTGAAGCAGTTACCTCCTGGATCTCTTACTACCTGGAATGAGACCAAGAACACGTTCCTGAACAACTTCTATGACGATGCGAGATCAGAGGAACTCAGGAACAAGATATCTCAATTTTCCCAGGGTCCAACAGAAGCGCTCAAGGCTGCTTGGGTTCGATTCAGATCATATCAGAGAGACTGCCCTCATCACGGTTTCAGTCAAGTTCAGCTACTCGGAATCTTTTACAGAGGGATTGATTGGCGGTATCAGATGGCACTGGATTCTGCAAGTAATGGGAACTTCAACACTAGGGTTCCAACCGATGCTGTGAAGCTGATTGAGAACTTGGCGTCTAGTAATAGCACCAAGAATGCTGATTTTGAGCGAAAGCGGCTCGCTAGTGTTGCTGATGGTTCGCAGATTGCTGAGGTTCAGGCAAAGCTGGATACAATGCACAATCTGTTAGTGGGGAAGACAAAGAAGGCTGTGCACTTTGCTGAGGAAGTGGAAAACATCGAAGATGAGGCAGAGGATGTCAACTACATTGGTGGTTCTGGTTTTCAGGGTCAGCGATTTGGTTACAACAACAACCGAAGCTTCAACAACAATCAGCAAGGTGGTTACAAATCTGGTGGTAACCAATCTGGTTTTGGTGCCACACAATTCGCCCAAAAACCACTTCAGAGCAATGACTTTACTCGCCAATACGGTAATTCATCTTACCAACCGCATTCTCCGAGGTCTACAGAGAGTAAGACAGAGATCCTTTTGGAACAGATTCTGCAGGGACAACAAAGGATGACTGGAGAGTTTAATGGGAAGCTGGATAACTTGTATATCGACCTGAATGGCAAGATTGAGGCGTTGAATCTGTCGCAGAAGAAGCTCGAAACTCAGATTGCTCAGACCGCAGCTGCTGTGAAAAGACAAGAGGGGTTTCTACCAGGAAAGACTGAAGATCCAAGAGCCCACATCAATGCCATAAGTCTGAGAAGTGGTAGAGTGGTAGAATCAGGAGTTGGGCAAGCTCCAATAGCTGAAAATTCCGTCGATCTTGCTGGAAACGACGAGTGGGATACTGAAAATCCCAGGGTATCGATCGACACTCCTTCAGTATCGATCGATACCGAGACGACACCCAAGGAAAACGCTGAACCTGTCAAGGAAAGGGTTTACAAACCGAAGTTGCCCTATCCTATCATTCCTAAGCTGACCAAAAAGGAGTGGGAAGATGCTAGATGCAAGGTTATGTTGGACAAGCTGGTAGTTGAGCTTCCTTTTGTTGATGCTATCAAAACTTCTCCTGCATTCAGAAGATACGTGAAGCGGATGGTATCCAGCAATTTCAGTCTCAGTGAAGGTGTCGCTATGCTTTCAGCCGAGTGCAGTGCTATTCTAACCAACACGATTCCTAAGAAACTTCCAGATCCAGGTAGCTTTGTGTTGGATTGCACTGTTTTCACAGAGCGTTTTGCGCGCTCTCTTTGTGATATTGGATCAAGTGTGAATCTTATGCCGCACTCCGTTGCTAAGAGAATGGGAATGAGTGATTACCAGCCTACACGGATTTCATTGGTCCTTGCTGATCGTTCAGTACGTCTACCAGAGGGGCTTCTCGAAGATGTACCTGTTAAGATTGGAAATTGCTTGATTCCGACTGATTTCATCGTTTTGGAATACGATGCTGAGCCTAAGGATCCTCTTATCCTAGGCAGACCATTCCTTGCTACTGCTGGTGCTCTGATTGACTGCAAGAATGGGCAGATTACTCTGAATGTTGGTGATTTGGTAATGTCTTTTAACATGGAAAAAATCATGAAACGACCAACCATCGACGGGCAAACCTTCTGTGTCGATACATTCAGTGACATTGCAGAGGAGTATTTTCTGGGGAAACATCCTGAGGATCCACTAGAGCGAGCACTGGTTCATACTGAAGGGTCAGAGTTGGGTTTTGATGATGATGCTGCTGGTTATGTTAGAATCCTCGACAGTGCAGAGCCAGTATCGATCGATACCACAGGAGGTATCGATCGACACCACGTGTGTGCAGTGGAAAGTTTAGGCGAAATTCCTAAACAAGTCAGTGTTTCTGGGGATTGGAGTGAGGAAAAGGCACCAAAGATTGAGCTCAAACCACTTCCAGCCGAGCTACGGTACGTTTTCATTGGCCCTAATTCGACATATCCTGTTATAGTCAATTCTTCTTTGAACAACGCGGAGGTCACTTTACTGCTGAGCAAGCTGCGCAAGTATCGCAAGGCTCTCGGCTATTCTCTTGATGATATTGCAGGTATCTCTCCCGACCTATGCATGCACAGGATCTACCTGGAAGATGAGTCGAAGTCATCAATTGAGTGTCAGAGAAGATTGAATCCGAACTTGAAGGAGGTTGTCAGGAAAGAGGTGATGAAACTGCTGGAAGCTGGGATCATTTATGCAATCTCAGATAGTTCTTGGGTCAGTCCTGTTCATGTTGTGCCTAAGAAAGGCGGTATCACAGTGGTGAAGAATGAAAAGAACGAGTTGATCCCGACAAGGACTATCACTGGTCACAGGATGTGTATTGACTACAGAAAGTTGAACGCTGCTACACGGAAGGATCATTTTCCTTTGCCTTTTATTGACCAGATGTTGGAGCGCTTGGCTAATCACCCATACTACTGTTTTCTTGATGGGTATTCAGGCTTTTTCCAGATTCCCATTCACCCAGAGGATCAAGGGAAGACAACTTTTACATGTCCCTACGGCACTTTTGCATACCGCAGAATGCCGTTTGGACAATGTAACGCTCCTGCTACCTTCCAGAGATGCATGATCTCGATCTTCACTGATATGATCGAGGAGTTTATGGAGATATTCATGGATGATTTCTCTGTTTATGGGCCTTCGTTTAAGGATTGTCTGGATAATTTGTGCAAGGTTCTGCAGCGATGTGAAGAGAAGCATCTGGTTCTGAATTGGGAAAAGTGTCACTTCATGGTGCAAGCTGGGATTGTTTTGGGGCACAAGGTTTCAGAGAAGGGGATTGAAGTTGATCAGGCCAAGGTTCAGGTCATCTTGAGTTTGCAACCACCACGGTCAGTTTCAGAGATCCGAAGTTTCCTGGGTCATGCTGGTTTCTACAGGAGATTTATGAAGGATTTCTCTAAAATTGCTCGACCTCTCACTGCCCTGTTATGTAAGGAAGTGCAATTTGACTTCACCCCTGCTTGTCATGCTGCTTTCAAGGCCATCAAAGCCGCGCTAGTGAGTGCACCCGTTGTTCAACCTCCGGATTAGAATCTGCCTTTTGAGGTCATGTGCGATGCGAGCGACTTTGCTGTAGGTGCTGTGCTGGGTCATAGGAAGGAAAAGAGGCTGCATGTCATTTACTATGCCAGCCGTACATTGGATGATGCACAACGCAACTACAGTACTACCGAGAAAGAGCTCCTAGCGGTTGTGTTCGCTTTTGAGAAATTCAGATCTTATTTGGTTGGAAGCAAAGTAGTCGTCCACACCGATCACGCTGCTCTTAGATACTTGTTTCAGAACAAGGACCTCAAGCCTCGTCTGTGTCGTTGGGTGTTTTTGCTTCAGGGCTTCGATATCGAAATCAAGGACAAGAAAGGGGTGGAGAATGGAGTTGCAGATCACTTGTCGCGAATGAGGATAGATGGGGACGTGCCTATTGATGATTACTTACCAGAGGAACGCATCTATTTCATTGCTACAGAGGACCGGGCTGAATTTTCGAAAAATTTCGATTTCTCTGACGATCTGAACATCAGTATCGATCGATACCACCTGGGTATCGATCGACACCCTACGGCGGATCACACAATTTTGTCGACAGATGGCATCAGTTCTTATGCCGCCTATTCAGCTGCTGTGACAACCGTTTCCAGGCCTTGGTATGCTGACATCGCCAACTTTTTAGCGACGGAAACTGAGCCGCATCACTCAACGCCTTATGAGAGGAAAAAGTTTCTGCGAGAGGTACGGCGTTTCTTCTGGGATGAACCTTGTCTGTATAAGCATTGCTCTGATGGTCTTTACAGAAGATGTTTGGCTGAGTCTGAGGTTCCAGACGTTCTTTTCCACTGCCATGGTTCTGAATATGCTGGGCATTTCGCAACTTTCAAAACAGTTTCTAAGGTTCTGCAAGCTGGTTTCTGGTGGCCGACTATGTTCAGAGATGCTAATGCTTTTGTTGCTCAGTGCGATGCTTGTCAGCGGAGAGGGAAGATCAGTAAGCGACATGAGATGCCACAAAACTTCATCCTTGAGGTTGAAGTTTTTGACTGCTGGGGCATTGACTTCATGGGTCCTTTTCCATCGTCGCACAAGAACAGATACATTTTGGTTGCTGTTGACTATGTCTCCAAGTAGGTGGAAGTGATTGCTAGTCCAACCAATGATCATACGGTGGTTCTTAAGCTGTTTAAGACCATCATTTTCCCGCGGTTTGGGATCCCGCGAATCGTCATCAGTGATGGGGGCAGTCACTTCATCAACAGGGTCTTCGAGCGGTTGTTGAAGAAGTACGGGGTTAATCATCGTGTTGCTACACCGTATCATCCTCAGACAAGTGGACAAGTTGAGGTTTCAAACAGGCAGATCAAGGAGATTCTTGAGAAGACTGTGGGTACTTCGCGGAAGGACTGGTCTACTAAACTGAATGATGCGCTCTGGGCATACAGAACTGCTTTCAAAACACCGCTGGGGACTACGCCATTTCACCTGCTGTATGGAAAAGCATGTCATCTTCCTGTTGAACTTGAGCATAAAGGAATCTGGGCGACAAGGCTACTCAATTACGACATCAAACCTGCTGCTGAGAGAAGGTTGATTCAGTTGAATGAGCTTGATGAGATCAGATATCACGCCTATGAGAACTCGAAGTTGTACAAAGAACGAACCAAGGTCTATCATGATAAGAAGATCCTTACACGACACTTCGAGCCAAACGACCAGGTTCTTCTTTAGGAGGGTTTGATAGAGGAGGCTAAAGCATCTAAGCCTCAAACTCAAGGGAAGAAGACGTTCACTTTTGATTCCGGAAAAGGTGGTAAGTTTTCGGGAGGACAAAAGAGGAAGTGGGAAGGTTCCTCTCAGAGTGCTTCTAGCACTCGGTCTGGATGTTTCAAGTGTGGAGACAAGGGTCATAAGGTGGCTAATTGTCCTAAGGGAGATAGTAGGGCTTGCTTCCATTGCAAGGAGGTGGGACACATCAGGACTTCATGCCCCAAGCTACAACAAGGTAGCGGAAGTTCGGGAGCTCCACCAGCTAAGAAGGCGGCGGTGACTCCTCGAGCTTATTCTTTGACCGTCGAGTCAGGAGAAGGGAGCAACGCCAAGCCGATCACTGGTTAGAATTCTTTTCCCATGATTACTCTATTGTGTTTATGAGTTTTGTTTTTGTGGTGGTGGTTGCTATTGTTGTTGTTGTTTGGTAGTCTCAATGTATAGGCTATGTGTAGGGACCCTGAGTGTGGGAGGGATTACATCCCATGTGTTGTTTGATTCCGGAGCATCGCATTGTTTTGTTACTCCGGAATTGGTAAGAGAGGGAAGGCTCCGAGAAGAGCCTAGTGACGGTTTGAGAAGGGTGAGAGTGGCTGGAGGTCAGACTTTTGATACACATAGCCTGGTGCGAGACGTAGAAGTTCATATCGCTGGAGGAGTGAAGCCAGCGGATATGATTGTGTGGCCGGTAGAGATTTATGATGTGATCTTGGGGATGGATTGGCTAGGGAAGTATAAGGCTCATCTAGATTGCCATCGAGGTAGAGTGGTGTTCGAAAATGATGAGGGGAGGGTGGTGTATCAAGGAGTGAGACCTACCACGGGGTGTTTGGTGGTCTCCGCTATTCAAGCGGAGAAGATGATCGAAAATGGTTGCGAAGCGTATCTCGCTACCATTTCATTACCCGAAGATGGTAAGGAGATAAGGCTTCAAGACATCCCGGTGGTAAGGGAATTTGAGGATGTATTCCAACCGTTGAAGGGATTACCACCCCCAAGAGCGGATCCCTTTACGATTGAGTTGGAACCGGGGACGGCTCCTGTTTCTAAAGCTCCATATCGTATGGCGCCAGCGGAGATGGCGGAGCTTAAGAAGCAGTTGGAGGAGCTATTGGATAAGGGTTTCATAAGACCAAGTAATTCGCCGTGGGGAGCACCCGTCTTGTTTGTGAAGAAGAAAGACGGAAGCTTTCGGTTGTGCATAGACTACCGGGGTCTAAACCGAGTGACGATAAAGAACAAGTACCCTCTCCCGAGGATTGATGAGTTGTTGGATCAATTGAGAGGTGCTACTTGGTTCTCGAAGATTGATTTGGCCTCTGGATATCACCAGATTCCTATTAAGGAGTCGGACATTCAGAAGACGGCCTTCCGGACGAGATACGGGCATTATGAGTTTGTAGTAATGCCTTTTGGGTTGACGAATGCGCCAGCGGCGTTCATGAGGTTGATGAACGATGTTTTCCGGGAATATTTGGATGAATTTGTGATCATCTTCATAGATGATATCTTGGTGTATTCGAAGAACTCTGATGAGCATGGTAACCACCTTAGGAGAGTATTGGAGAAGCTAAGGGAACAGAAGCTTTTTGCTAAGCTGAGTAAGTGTAGCTTCTGGCAGAGAGAGATCGGATTCTTGGGTCATGTGATTTCCGAGAGCGGAGTTTTTGTTGACCCCGAGAAGATTAAGGCCATCATGGAATGGCCGAGACCTGAGAATGCTACGGAAATAAGAAGTTTTCTCGGTCTAGCCGGGTATTACAGGAGATTCGTCAAGGGTTTTGCGAGCATCGCTCAGCCTATGACGAAGTTGACGGGGAAAGATGTTCCCTTTGTGTGGTCTCAGAAGTGCGAAGAGAGCTTCTTGAGGCTTAAGGATATGTTGACTACCGCACCAGTGTTGGCTTTACCGGATCCTAAGGAACCGTATGTGGTCTATACCGATGCATCGAGATTGGGTTTGGGATGTGTTTTGATGCAGCATGGGAAGGTGATTGCTTATGCTTCTCGACAGTTGAGGAAGCATGAAGCTAATTATCCGACTCATGATTTGGAGATGGCTGCGGTGGTGTTTGCATTGAAGATATGGAGATCATATCTGTATGGTGGTAAAGTGCAGGTGTTCACGGACCATAAGAGTCTCAAGTATGTGTTTACTCAACCGGAGTTGAACTTGAGACAAAGGAGATGGATGGAACTTATGGCGGATTATGATCTCGAGATAGCTTATCACCCGGGGAAGGCTAATCTCGTTGCGGATGCCTTGAGCAGGAAGCGGATAGCTGCAAGTACAGAGAAGGATGCCGAGGAGTTGATGAGTATGATTAGTACCTTGCAGCTATGTGTCGTTTCAGATGAGTCAGAGCCATTGGGGTTAGAGGCGGCTAACCAAGCTGATATTTTGAGTAGAGTACGAGCGGCTCAAGAAAAAGACGAGGCTTTGATTAAGGCTTCGAGGGATGAGAAGTCTGAGTATCAAGTCTCGAATAATGGAACCATTTTGGTTCATGGACGAGTATGTGTGCCTAACGATGAGGAGTTGAGAAGAGATATTTTGCGGGAGGCACACCAGAGTCGATTGTCTATTCATCCCGGAGCGACTAAAATGTACAGAGGCTTGAAGCGGTATTATCATTGGGTTGGGATGAAAAGAGATGTAGCCAAGTGGGTGGCTAGCTGCGAGACTTGTCAGCTAGTGAAGGCCGAGCACCAGGTTCTGAGTGGATTATTACAGAGTTTACCCATTCCTGAGTGGAAGTGGGATATGGTGACGATGGATTTTGTGGTAGGGTTACCGAATTCTCGAGGCAGAGATGCGATCTGGGTCATTGTTGATCGCTTAACTAAGTCCGCTCATTTTCTCGCCATAAGGAAAACAGATGGAGCTCGGGTTTTGGCGAGAAAGTACATCAATGAGATTGTGAGGGTACATGGTGTACCTGCGAGTATTGTATCGGATCGTGATAGTAAGTTTGCATCGGTTTTCTGGCAAGAGTTTCAGAAGGAGTTGGGTACTAAGGTACACATGAGTACAGCATATCATCCTCAGACGGATGGTCAGTCAGAGAGGACCATTCAGACTCTCGAGGATCTCTTGAGGATGTGTGTGCTGGATTGGGGTGGTCATTGGGCCGATTACCTGAGCCTGGTAGAGTTCACATATAATAACAGCTATCAGGCGAGTATTGGAATGGCACCATATGAGGCTCTGTATGGGAGGCCTTGTAGGACGCCATTATGCTGGGCTCAAGTGGGGGAGCGAAGCATGTATGGCGAGAGTTTGGTGCAGGAGACTACAGAGAAGATCCGAGTCTTGAGGATTAACATGAAGGAAGCTCAGGATCGTCAGAAGAGTTATGCGGATAACCGCAGGAGAGAGTTGGAATTCGCCGTAGGAGATATGGTTTATCTCAAAATGGCGATGTTCAAGGGTTCTAACAGGTCGTTTTCCGAGGGCAAGTTGAGCCCGAGATATTTGGGACCGTTCCGAGTGGTGGAACGCATTGGACCTGTTGCGTACAGGCTGGAGTTACCAGCGTCTATGCAAGCATTTCATGATGTGTTCCATGTCTCTAAGTTGAAAAAGTGCTTGCATAGGGATGACCAGGTGTTACCGGAAGTTCCACCTGAGCTGTCACCGAGTTTGAGGGTTGAGGCGAGACCCGTGAGGATCCTAGATCGCAGGATCAAGGTTGACGGGAAGAGGAGAGCTCCCGAGGTGAAGATCCTTTGGGATTGTGATGGAGTGGAAGAGGAGACTTGGGAACCCGAGAAACGGATAAGGGCTAGATTTTCCGAGTGGTTTAGGGAACAAGCTGCGGCTTGAGATTCGAGGACGAATCTAAATTAGTGGGGGAGAATTGTAACATCCGTGTTCCTAAGTCGTCTTCGCGAATTGTATTTAATTATGTTGTTGTTATGATGAACCCTCGGGATATTATGTTTAATGTTGATTATTAATATAATGATGTTTATGGATTGGTGGCGGATTACAATACATGATGTGGTATTTCATGTATTGGGTTGTCGAGTACATGATGGGGGATTTCATGTATCGACGGGGCGACGAATGATGTGGTATTTCATGAGTCGCGGGATTGAGCGAAGTATTGTTCCATCTTGGTTCGAGGATTTTTGGGGTTTACGTCAATAGATCCTACGAGGTGGTCGGTGTCGGTAGAATTATATTCTATCGACGGGGTCATTAGGATTATGGGTGATTTAATCCTAATGACGGGTCATTAAAGTTATGTGAGATTAGCTCTAATGACGTGGGTTAGGATTATGGGCGATTTAATCCTAACCGGGTGGTTTACTGATTAGGATTATGGGCGATTTAATCCTAATGGACGGTGAACCACGGGTGGGGTCCGGTATTATCGGATCTCACGGGGCCTTAGTATATTAGGATTCGGGGTGATTGGATTCTAATGTACTAGGTCGTTTGACGGATCTCACGGGGCCTTAGTATATTAGGATCCGGGGCGATTGGATTCTAATGTACTAGGTCGTTTGACGACTTAACTCGTTCGAATCCGGGGTGATTGGATTTCGACGGGTTAGCCGTCGGGGACCACATGGGATCTTGCGACGTTAGACCGGGAGTGTTTTTGAACCGAGTATGGAACGGTACCGAGCTTGATCGGTGGCCCTAGGGGCGGGAAATGAGGTGAAACGATCAAAGGATTGATCGTTGTTGAGGAATCCCGAGCGGTTCGGTTTAGCGGAATTACGCGGTAATTCCGGGGTTTGACGGGAATGGACGGAAATATTTTGGGACGGGGAGATGTCTCAAATATTTCGGAGAATTGATCGGAATTACTAAACCGCGGGAAATAATTAATCGGATTGACTGTGGCGGTTTAGGGAATTCGGTTTGGTTTAATTGAATTAAACCAAATTAAATACATACATATGTATATATATGTCTTCTCTTCTCTTCTACAAGCTTCTTGAAGCTTGTTCTTTTTATTGTTTGGGTGAAAAGAATCGAGAGAGAGACAAGGAGAAGAAGGAGAGGAAGAGAAGAGAAGAAAGAAGTGGAGAAAACAGAGTTTGGAGCTGAGATTAAGAGGTTGATCGACCAAGCTAGGGATTTCGGATTGAGCTGAGAATTGGTGGGTAAGTTCTTCCACCTCTTGTGCACTTGTCTACCGAATTTCGTGGGGTTTGGTTGGGTAGTTTAGGAGTTATGAATTTTCTCCCTAGACTACTCTGTTTTCGAGCTGTAGCGACGGGGTGAGGTTGAGTGAAGGGTTGAGCACTCAATTCTTGTTTTTTTGGACTGAAATTTGGCAGATAGGTTGTTAAGAGGTTGAAATTGAAGTTCACCGAAGGGTTTTGTTAAATTCGACTTATAGTAAGAGTTATGAGCAAGAGAAGTTGCCCCTGTTTCTAAGCAAAGGAAATCCGATTTGGGGTTAGGGGTAATCCGAGTTTGAGGGGTTGTAATGAAGTTCTTCTTGAGCTTGTGTTCATTCAATTGAAGTGTTGTTGATCTCTTGCTAGGCAAGAGTGAGATTTTGGCAAGTAGGAGCCAAGAGATTCAAGGGAAGCAAGCTTAAAGCTTGGAATTGTCAAGACGAATCATCAAACCGAGGTGAGTGCGCGACCGTAGCGATCATGTAATCATTAGGCTTTTCGTGATTGATGTGTGATGTAGGACTTGTCCGTATGAGTGTGATTTATGGCTAGTCCAAGTTCTGTGATGTGTGTGCCGATAGAGCTTTATCATGATATTGCTTGATTGTTGCATTGCATATTGATTTCGGTAAGCTTGTGATTATATGTATTTATCGCTGTGAGACGGGAGGACCGCCTCACTAAGCATTATCAATGCTTACGCACCTCTTTTGGTGCAGGTAAAGATAAAGAAAAGGCTTAGAGGTGGAGCGCGTGGAACCAAGGCCGAGGAGAGGGGATGATTTCGGGATTGAAGGTTTTTGGGTGTAATGTCTTAGTGTTTTGCAATCTTGTGTGTTGTTCATAGACTTGTGTTCTTAAGATGTTAGTGTTTTGAACTCTTATGATGCATAATAGTATGCTAAAATAGCTTTGGATGCTTAAGTGTTGCTTGCAAGCATGGTGTCTTGTTTAATGTTGTTTTGGGCTGCAGGACAGGGCGAAGATCGACCGATCCAGGTAGGATCGATCGATCCATTGGGGTCGATTTTCTCCAGAGGGTTCATGGTGTACTTCGGGGGATCGAAATCGATCGATCAAAAAGGGATCGATCGATCGTATGTGGCAGATCGATCGTTCCTGGGCAAGAACGATCGATCCTGAGGGGTCGATTTTGGGCAGAGAGCCCCTGGTCGATTTGTGGGGGTAAAGATCGATCGTTCCCGGGCAAGAACGATCGATCCTGAAAAGTTGTTCGATTGGGGGTGCTCTCTGGACGAAATTGGGGTATCAAGATCGATCGTTCCTGGGGGTAGAACGATCGATCCTGGAGGGCTATTTTTGGCCAGGGAGTTTTCGAAGAAAAATCTGGTTCTTGAGATCGATCGATCCATAACCGATCGATCGATCCTATACCTCTAGAGTGACCGTTCTTGGGAGGTTCGATCGTTCCTGAGGGTGTATTTTCGGGCAGAGAGTAGGATGGATTTTAAGGAAGCAATCGAGATCGATCGATCCTGGGTGAGATCGATCGATCCCATCGGTCGCGATCGATCGATCTTAGGTGAGATCGATCGATCCTTATGGTATATTGGTGCAAGGTCGTTTTGTTTAAGAAAAGTTTTTAAAAAAAAAAAAAAAAAAAAAAAAAAAAAAAAATTTCGTAGTTTTCCGCTTATTCTTTGGGATAGGTCGTGTCACTTCTTGTAATTTACTTTCATATTTTTTTCTCGAATTATTAGTGTTCATCATTTTATCATATTTGAGTTTGTGTTTGATATGGTACACGATTCAGACATTTGTTTGCACTATTTGCTATATAATTTTATAGTTGATTCTAGTCGAAGAGAGACTTTGTCTGTCATGTAAATTCATATCTTCTATCTATATTGTCACGGAACATTACTTTTGTAGGCATAGCACATATATATGGTTACTAGGATAATAACACGATATGATCAATACCTTCTCGTTGTTAGTTAATGATATCGATGTATTTACACTCTTCGCAGTTCTTTTTAACAAATACAATACGTTATTCAGAAATGGTAATTTTGAAAAGAAAAAAAATAATCTCCCTAGAATTAAAAGAGACGAACCAAGGCAAAAGCTAAATTGCTAGTTTTGTGATTGGAATATTCTATAGAATAATTTTACTTCTCTATATAGATTACATTTATCTATATTTTCATTACATAGATGTGTAGAATAAATGAATAAGATTTGAATTTCATGAAAAGTGAATTATTTCAAAAATGTTGTATATGAGAATGGAGTGAATAAATGATAGGTGAATAGACATATCCCCCGACCCAAGAGGACAGCTAAAAAGAAAGTGACGTTCACGTGCCTGTCTGTTTTAGTTGACCCTACCATAAAGTGAGAGTTAATAGGGGATAACAAAGTGAAAGACTAAGAGCTTTCGAGGTAATGAGGGAGTAGTTTCTGTCTCAACTGTCACGAAACTCTCTCATGTGAACATCAAACAAATCAATTTTATTATCAAAGATTAGTCTTTTACAAAGTGACGTTCATAATTTTAAAAAAGAAGTCAAAGTTAATAATAACAGAGTGAAAAAGATTAAGAGCTTTCGAGGAAATGAAAGAGTAGTTTCTGTATCAACTGTCACTAAAAAGTCTTTTACACTAAAGTTTTTCTCATATATTCTCTCTCTCAGTATGTATTACTGATTTACTTCAGATTATTTTGTCTCTTCTCTAACTTCTTCCATGGCGTCTTCTTCTTCTAGCAGCTGGAGATACCATGTTTTCCCGAGCTTCAGCGGTCAAGATGTCCGCAAATCCTTCCTCAGCCATCTTCTCAAGGAGCTCCGTCGCAAATCAATCGATACATTCATAGACGACAAGATCGAGAGAAGCCTCCCTATCGCCCCTGCGCTTTTGTTGGCGATAAAAGAATCAAAGATCTCAATCGTCATATTCTCTAAAAACTATGCTTCATCCACGTGGTGCTTGAATGAATTGGTTGCGATCCACGAGTGCTTTAAGGAGGTGAAGCAAATGGTGATTCCGATATTCTACGATGTTGTTCCTTCTGATGTTGGAAAGCAGACCGGAGAATTCGGAGAGCTCTTTAAAGAGACATGTAAGGGCAAACCAGAAGATCATAAACAAAGGTGGATGCAAGCTCTCAGTGATGTAGCAAAGATTGCCGGATATGATCTTCTGAAATGGTATATTATCTTCGATTATATAATTTATATTCATGACTTTTCATTAATAAAAGATTAATTATTATGTTTAAATTACACTATCTAATTTTTGTTTTAACGTGAACTGATTTGAGGACATTGAACTCTCTATTTTCTGTTTACTGACTTTTGTTACCTAAGTTGACTTATTAATAAAACTAATTTGTTTTTTTTTTGGTCAACATAAAATTGATTTGTTTGAATATTCAATTTATATTTTAGATTAGTTTGTTGAAATTTAATTTGGGTATACTTATTTTATAGTAGCCTATTTATATTTTGAATGATTAAACTTTTACATAGTCGACTTATTTTGAGTTATTGATTTATTTTTTGTCTGTAGATTTATATATTTAATTTATTTTTGGTAGACTTATATCATTCTATTTTGATTTATGAATCAAATTGATTTTTAAGACTATCGACTTAATTTTTTGCTCCAACAATTAATTTTATAAAAATCGACTTATATCAATCGTAGATAAATTTATTATAGCTGCTGACATATGAATTTATGTTTATGGACTTAATATTTTTCACCATAGATTACATATCCTCGGTAGACTTAATTTAAAATTAATTGTTTTATTTAAATTAAATATAACTTATATTTCATAATTTTCAAAAGTTTTAGTGTAAATTTCAAATTTCTACTAAAATTTAGTGTATCCTATCAAATTATTCAGTTTTGTAATTATATTAGAACTAGATCTGTTTGGCATAGTGTTCGCTTGTGCTTTTACATTTGTCTTTTTAATGACAGTTGATTATTGTTATTAGGCCGGATGAAGCAAACTTGATTGAAAGCCTCACCAACGATGTTTCGAATAAGCTTTTTACTCCGTCAAGTGATGTTGGTGATTTTGTTGGACTTGAAGCTCATTTGGAGAGATTAAGTGCAAAGCTGTGCTTGGAATCTGAAGAATCTAGAATGGTAGGGATTGTGGGACCTTCGGGGATCGGTAAGAGTACCATAGGAAGAGCTCTGTACAGTCAACACTTTAGCAAATTCCACCATCACGCTTTCGTGACTTATAAAAGAACCATTAATGACGACTATGGTATGAAGTTGAGTTGGGAACAACAATTTCTCTCGGAAATCTTAGGTCAAAATGACATTAAGATAGATAAATTTGGTGAGGTGGAGAAAAGGTTAAAGCACAAGAAAGTCCTTATCGTTCTTGATGATGTGGATGATCTAGAGTTACTTAAGACCTTGGTGGGAAAAACTGAATGGTTTGGAGCTGGAAGCAAAATAATTGTGATTACTCAAGATGTACAACTTCTCAAGGCTCATGAGATTGTCCATATACATGAGGTAGAGTTCCCCTCTGAAGGTCTTGCTCTAGAGATGTTATGCCGATATGCTTTTGGGAAAAACTCTCCACCTGATGGTTTTAGGGAACTCGCCGTTGAAGTTGCCAAGCTTGCCGGTAATCTTCCTTTGGGTCTCAGTGTCTTGGGATCGTCTTTAAAAGGAAAGGGCAAAGATGAGTGGGTGGAGATGCTGCCTAGGCTCCGAGATGATTTGGACGGGAGAATAGAGAAAACATTAAGAGTCAGCTACGGTAGGTTAGATAAAAAGGAGAAAGAGTTATTCCTTTCCATTGCATGTTTTTTCAAAGGTAAGGAAGTGAGTGTCATCGAAGACTTGTTTGGAAGCATTGGGCTTAGAATGCTGGCTGATAAGTTCCTCATACGTATAACACCGAAAGAAACCGTAGAGATGCACGATATGCTACAAAAGTTGGGTATAGAAATTGATCGTGAAGAGTCCGAGAGACAACCTAGTAGATGTCGATTACTGACAAATGCTGAGGATATTCGAGACGTACTTACCGATAACAACGTAAGTTTTTGGCAGCTGCTTTAATGCATTTGGTGATTGGTAAACTTTTACGACTGTTCCCTCCCGCTTTATCAAGTGTGGCACTTTTGATTTTGATAACACAATAGTTTTTTCGGATTTTATTTTCAGGGCATCAAAAGTGTGCTCGGAATATATTTGAAGGTGACTCAGCCATTTTCAATAGATGAAAACTCGTTCAAAGGCATGCATACTCTCCAATATATAATTGTTCATTGTAGCGTTTCGCCGTTCGGGTATACAGAGATCAGATTGGATCTACCCCAAGGCCTCAATTATTTACCCCGTAACCTCAAATTGCTAGAGTGGGATATTTATCCAGCGAAGTGTTTTCCTTCTAATTTTAACGGGAAGAACCTCGTTATACTCAGAATGAAGTATAGTAAGCTTGAGAAGCTGTGGAAAGGAAATCAGGTACGAATTCTAAATTTTATTAGTTATCAATTTTATAACAAAACTGTGTTAAAATAGGTAAAAGTAGTTAACTATTTTATGGGGGAAAGTAATGAAGGATAAAATTATCCAACAATTCTTAAATTCAGTTTCTAATATTGTTATTTTCCAAAAAAATTCTTAATTTGTTTTCAGCCACTTGGAAGCCTCAAGAAGATGGATATGAGCTATTCCGAATATTTGAAAGAAATTCCAGATATTTCTAATGCCATAAACCTCGACGTATTAAATCTTCAAGGATGCAGGTCTCTGGTGACACTTCCTTCCTCGTTTCAGTCGCTTGAAAGTCTCGTGACGCTGAATCTGTCATATTGTACAAACCTGACGGAAATTCCAGATCTTTCTAATGCCATAAACCTCGACGTATTAAATCGTCAAGGATGCAGGTCTCTGGTGACACTTCCTTCCTCGTTTCAGTCGCTTGAAAGTCTCGTGACGCTGAATCTGTCATATTGTACAAACCTGACGGAAATTCCAGATCTTTCTAATGCCATAAACCTCGAGGTATTAGATCTTCAAGGATGCAAGTCTCTGGTGACACTTGCTTCCTCGTTTCAGTCGCTTGAAAGTCTTGTGACGCTGAATCTGTCATTTTGTGAAAACCTGACGGAAATTCCAGATCTTTCTAATGCCATAAACCTCGAGGTATTAGATCTTCAAGGATGCAAGTCTCTGGTGACACTTGCTTCCTCGTTTCAGTCGCTTGAAAGTCTTGTGATGCTGAATCTGACATGTTGTAAAAACCTGACGGAAATTCCAGATCTTTCTAATGCCATAAACCTCGAGGTATTAGATCTTCGATTATGCGAGTCTCTGGTGACACTTCCTTCCTCGTTTCAGTCGCTTGAAAGTCTTATGACGCTGAATCTGTCATATTGTAAAAACCTGACGGAAATTCCAGATCTTTCTAATGCCATAAACCTCGAGGTATTAAATCTTCAAGGATGCAGGTCTCTGGTCACACTTCCTTCCTCGTTTCAGTCGCTTGAAGGTCTTGTGACGCTGGACCTGTCATTTTGTACAAACCTGACGAAAATTCCTGATCTTTCTAATGCCATAAACCTCGAGGTATTAAATCTTCAAGGATGCGAGTCTCTGGTGACACTTCCTTCCTCGATTCAGAATGTTCCAACTCATCTCAACTTGGAATCTCTGATGTATTTCAATCTCGAAGGATGCTGCCAGTTGAGAAATTTCCCTCAGATTAAAATGATCATGAAGAACAGTTTCACACAAGAAATTGAGATCAAGGTAGAAGATTGTTTATGGAACAAAAATCTCCGTGGACCCAATTATCTTGATTGCCTCATGAAATGTATTCCAAGTAAATTTCGCCCAGAACATTTCGTACTGCTCACAGTGAGCGGAATTATGCTTAAGAAGCTATGGGAAGGCGTCCAGGTACATTGTTAATTAATGTTGATTCTTGTTTACAACTAACAAAGATAACCAAAATTGTCAAAATGGCTTGTGATCCACTGTTAATAATGTTTGCTTATAATATTAATCATATATAATTAATTAAAAAGGGACCATTATAAAATTAAAATTATTATATGACTGATAATGATTGAAGCATAACAATGGTTTTTTTGTTTGTTCTGTTTCAGTCGCTTGAAAGTCTTGTGAACCTGAATCTGTCATTATGTAGAAACCTGACGGAATTTCCAGATCTTTCGAAGTCCACCAATCTGGAGTATTTGTATATTGAACATTGTTCTGGTTTGGTGAGGGTTCCTTCCACAATTGGGAATCTACAAAAATTGAAGGAGTTTAGCATGTCATATTGCAAAGGGCTGGAGGTTCTCCCAAACGATGTCAACTTGGCATCTCTCTCACGTCTTGATCTCAGATGTTGCTATAGGCTGAAAACATTCCCTCAGATTTCAACAAGTATTAAAACACTCTTTCTAGATGGCACCGCCATTGAAGAAGTTCCCTGCTGCATTGACAATTTCTCGAGGCTTACTTCACTAACGATGACATATTGCAAGAGTTTGAAAAATATCTGCCCAAACATTTTCAGACTAACATGTCTCCGGGTAACAGACTTTTCTTATTGTGATGAAATTGCAACAATGGAAGGTCACTTTTCGTGTATACCATTGCATGGAAACATTGAAAAGAGATATCACGTCGAGAAGAGAAGTATGAATTATTTTAACTTCAAAGGTTGCTCTAAATTGGATGGAGGTGTGCGAGAACTCATCCTACGATCATGCTTCAAGTTTATGGTTTTACCAGGTGGAGAAGTGCCTACGTATTTCAAGCATCGAGCTTCTGGAAATAACCTAACTATCACTTTACCTCAGAGCTCTCTTTCTCAAGAATTCTTGCGATTTCAGGCTTGCGTTGTGGTTGGCCATCCAAACTATGACGAAGACGCTATCTTGGCTGTACACTTATACTTCAATGATGAGTATGAGTATGAGTATGAAGTAACTAATCCGTTGGAGCCGTTCGATCATATTAGCAACATGGATCATCTAGTTTCATGTTCCTTCAAGTTCCGGCCTCCAGTTCTTCCATCTAAATTGGACTTCAATGTTATCAAGTTTAATTTTTCAAGCTACGACGGGATAAAAGGATGTGGCATACAACTCTTGAGTGTCTCTCCATCTCCGGACAATAGTAATGGAAGCTCTGAAACAGAGTACAACCAACAGTTTGGAGAAAAAGCTGATGTTGTAGAGACTGGGAGAAGGAAGAAGCAGATACGGGTAAGCCTTTTGCCATAATTTGAACTGAAAATTATAAAGCTATCTCTTGAGATTTTTTTTTTTTTTTTGGTTTTTGAGGATCAATACCATAAGGATGAACTATTTAACCGAATAGATCGTTTGATTTATAATGTAGATGACATCAGGAACATCTGAAGAATATTTCAACTTACCCTTTGGCCAAAATGTAGTGGACACAGGATTGACCGATCTAGATCTGGAGCTTTCGTTAGGGCAGGGAGAAGTGTCATTATTTTCTTCTTATCCATGTGTGGAGGGGGAAACTTTGATTACTGAGCTACAAGATGCAGAAATTCCCATTGTGGATAAGTCATGGAAGGAAAGAGCTTTTAAACTTTCTGAACCACTTCCTGGACCATGGGAATGGGAAGTCGAATTAGTATGAAGTATCTTCCTGGAAAAGCTGATGTTATAAAATAAGTCCCCTATAAAGGTCTTGCTCTAGAGATGTTATGCCGATATGCTTTTGAGAAAAACTCTCAACCTCATGGTTTTAGGGAACTCGCAGTTGAAGTTGCCAAGCTTGCCGGTAATCTTCCTTTGGGTCTCAGTGTCTTGGGTTCATCTTTAAAAGGAATAGGCAAAGATGAGTGGATGAAGATGCTGCCTAGGCTCCGAGATGATTTGGACGGGAGAATTGAGAAAACATTAAGAGTCAGCTACGGTAGATTAGATAAAAAGGACAAAAAGTTATTCATTTCCATTGCATGTTTTTTCAAAGGTAAGAAAGTGAGTCAACCATCTTAAACTTGCTGATGTCAACCATCGAAATCCTAGGGGATACACGGTGCTTCATGTCGCTGCGATGCGCAGGGAGCCACAACTGATACTATCTCTATTGGAAAAAGGTGCAAGTGCATCTGAGACAACTTTAGAAGGTAGAACTGCTCTCTTGATCGCAAAACGAGCCACTATGGCGGTTGAGTATAATAATGTTCCAGAGCAATGCAAGCATTCTCTCAAAGGTCGACTATGCGTTGAAATATTAGAGCAAGGTGACAAACGAGTTACAATTCCTAGAGATGTTCCTCCCTCTCTTGCAGTGGCTGCCGAGGAACTGAAGGAAAAGCTACTCGATCTTGAAAATAGAGGTATCTCTCAACTCTTGTTTCTTTAATTTTACTAATTACTTTTCAGCTCTCATATGTTTGGATTCGATTTGTGTGAACTAATGATAACAATACTTTGTGTCCACTGTTTAGTTGCACTTGCTCAACGTCTTTTTCCAACGGAAGCACAAGTTGCAATGGAAATCGCCCAAATGAAAGGAACATGTGAGTTCATAGGGACTAGCCACGAGCCTGACCGTCTCACTGGTACAAAGAGGACATCACCGGACGTAAAGATAGCACCTTTCAAAATCCTCGAAGAGCATCAAAGTAGACTGAAAGCGCTTTCTAAAACCGGTATGGATTCTCACCCACTTCATCCTCTCCTTATCAACAAAGAACAAAACTAAATGATCTTTAAAAATGGTTTTGTCACTTTCTGTCTTTCATCAGTGGAACTCGGGAAACGCTTCTTCCCACGCTGTTCAGCAGTGCTCGACCAGATTATGGACTGTGAGGATTTGACTCAACTGGCTTGCGGAGAAGAAGACACCCCTGAGACACGACTACAAAAGAAGCAAAGGTACATGGAAATACAAGCGACATTAGAGAAGGCCTTTAGTGAGGACAATTTGGAATTAGGAAAGTCGTCCCTGACAGCTTCGTCTTCTTCCACATCGAAATCAACCGGTGGAAAGAGGTCTAACCGTAAACTCCCTCCTCGGCGTCGGTGAGACTCTTGCCTCATGGGGTAATTTTTTGCTGTACCATATAATTATGTTTTCATGATGATTGTTACTGTTTATGTCTATGGTGTCATATAGTTTTGTTCTTCATATTTGTATCCTGTGTATTCTAGCTATTCTAGCTGCAGGTGTGTTTCAAACAAATGTTGTAACATTTTGAACCAGCGATATACAGATTTGTAATATATATTTATGTACATCAACACTAACCCATGATGGTGTTACAGACTTGCTAGAATCAAAGTGTGAAATAATGACAAATTGTTCATTTATTGGGTATCTCCCACCTATAAATGTTCACTGAACTTCTGGCAGCATTATATGTATCTTACTTATTTCTAGTTGTGGGATCTTCAGTGCATCTTTTAACCTTTTCTAACTTGAATTACACAGCAAGTTAGTTTCAGGGCGGAGATAAGAGAACACTGAGTGGGCAGGTAAGGCGCGTCATCCTAGAAGCAGCCTAACGCTCGGAGGCTGGGAGCTAACTTAGTATATATCTGATGCGTAATAGTCAGCTCCATTGCATCCCCAACATTTGTGAATGACACAAGTTACGAATCTTGCCACATTTCTGGATGCAGAGAGATTGGGAAAGGAACACAGTGCCGTGAAAGAATAACTAATCTTTGTTTCATAATAAATTGAATCTCAAGGTTTTCTGAATCATGCAATCACCCTGTTTAGATCTCTTTCTGATAAGTTTCAGAATCGGGACTGTTGTGTAAAGTTACTTTCTATTTCATTCTAGGGATCTATGTTGTTTAGTGAAGTTGGTTACTGTTCCTTGATGTAATTTGATTTGTTTGCCAAATAAGAAAGAAGAAACTCAAATAAGAAAACTGCTTTCATACGAAGGGCTAATGATTCTCCAAGGCTTCTCTCCCTAGAAATCATTCACTCCCATGAATCCATATAATATTCACCACAAACATCACAAAACATAAGAAAACCTAGATTATTCAAGCATTGGTTTATATATCACCAAGCCTTAAACCTAATCTCTTATCACTTTCATATACAAAATAGCAACAATGTCTAGAGTACAAAACTACGATATATAACACAAACCAAACCGGTCTTAGTCCTACTTCCCAAAAGTCAAAAGATACAATAGAAACAGTAAGCACTAATCCACGCAAAATCCAAATTCCATCTAACTTTCAGCTCTTCTTCTTCTGATTTTTTTGTTTGACTTACCAGATAAGTTTGTTGGAGGCGGGGGCAGAGACATGACTGGTGGGAACAATGTCGGAATTCCTGAAGCTTCCGGCCAAGCTGATACTTCCGGAACAGGAGAAAAAGTGGCTGTGTAAGTTTTGAATGATCGTTCAAGAGTGTAACAGTCGTCTACATACTGCAAAGGGTTAATTTTTAGCTTCTCACAGACTGCTAGAACGTGCAGACATGGAATCTTCTCCGATTGAAACTTCCCACACGTGCAGGTGCATTCACTCAGCCGAACAATCCATTCATCCTTGTATAACGGCTTTGTGACCTGAAATGCACCTTTGTCTAAAGGCATTACAACGTAAGTAACGGAAGCTGTCCTAAACTCATCAAGCTTGTCTGTGACAAGTTTAGTGTACACATCGCCGCAGTTAACCCTACCACTGCTCTCACAAAGACCCGTGTGAAAAAATAATCTCATCTTATCAAACAGAAGCAGTACGTTCGCTGTCACTGACAGACCAAGAGACTGAAAGCTTTCACAAACTGCAAACAAATCTTCTGTTTCTACCATCATGACTCCGTATCTCCGACCACCGTCATGAGCCAGAGCCCACTGATTTTGAGGGAACTGGTCTAACCATTTCCGAGCTTCTGAGTTCTTCTTTTCGATGTCCTTCATGTAGGAATCAAATTCTTCCTTCTGACATGTGGATCCAGCCTGCTTCACAAGATCCTTCAGGTAGTAGTCTCAAAAAATATCATGGAACTGTAAGCAAAAACGATCCAGACAGAACCTGTGATAAACCCAGGGTTCTTGCCACAGTGACCCGGGTTCGTTAATAATAGCAACTATGTCCGGGTGGGGACTGGAGATGAGGCAAAGGTCTTTCCTTTGCGTTACCTTCTCCCAAATTCCAGCGAGAAACCAACGCCAACTATCAGTGGACACCTCTTTGGTAACCGCAAATGCAAGCGGGAAAAAGCAATTATCAGCGTCGAGTCCTGAGGCAATCATTAATTTCATAGGGTACTTACCGTTCAGGTCTTTGGAATCCACTATGATCAGAGGTCTACAGTGTCGAAACCCTTCAATGGACTGGGGAAACGCCCAAAACACGCCACTGAAGGATGCAAATTCAGGATTAGGAAAAACCTTGTATTGCCAGTCCACAAGTAGCCCATTAGATAAGTGAAACGCAGCCATTAATTTAGGCAATACTCTGAAACTCTGATCCCAGTCTCCAAATACTTTCTTGATTACTTCCTGTTTTGCTGCCCGCAGCTCTGAAGTTGTAAGCATGTTGCCAAATTTTTCAAACCACCAATTTTCCAACTCTGCAATTGTTAGTGTGGGTTGTACCCTGATCAGACATTCAATCTCTTCTGCTGCAAATTCCAAGTTGAAATTTTCTGGCTTAATCGAACAACAAGTATGTGGACCACTACACTTGGTTATCTCAACAAGTCCGTGTTCTTCTATTCTAGCTGCCTGAAGCGACCAATTGCATTTCCATCTGATGCATTCAAACATATACTCGTCATTCTCAATCTCTTTTACTACACACTTTTGCTGCCCTCTAATGCAGCACCAGTCCACCGCCTTCTTCAGCTCATCTCTACCTTTAAAACACAACCCTACGCGCAATTCATGATCATCAACCCACAAGCTGGACAGTGACCTCGGTTTTAAAGCACTTGAATCGACGACACCTTTATTTAATAAGTATGGATTAGCCGATGCTTCTAAGCCTGGCACATTCAAGTCATTGTGTGCATTGCCATTATTCGTTGTCAAATTATCCACATCATCTGAACCCGAGTTTTTATCCGTCATTTCTCCATCTCCACCTCCATGAATGCTACCATTTCCAAAGTCAGAATTTTCCTCGTCTTCAATCCACCTGTTACTGTTATCCAGTCCCTGAACCTCTAACCCATTATCCCTCTCAAATTTAATAGATGGATGTGACACAAAACCCATAGCTTTTGGGGGTTGTTGGGTCCTCTATCTTTTTGAGGAACAAGCAGAAGGATCAGCAACATCATCAGAAGTTGATTTTACTTCCAAATACAACTCCACATCTTTAATAGAAGGATGATTGCTTGGAATCTCAAGCATAGTCTCCAAATGAGTGTCGTTCACCACGGGAAAATGTACATACGTAATCAGATCCGGTGAAACAACTACAGGGAACCTACCAAATATTTTGAACTCTGATTTCTGCTTATCTAATCCAAAAATTGGGTAAAGCCCATTCATCAATGTACTTAACGCAGTCTTTCTCCCAACTCTGATCTTTTTAGGAGTTGACCCTTCATAGCAAACGCCATGAGGACCATACTTGATAG
This sequence comes from Boechera retrofracta, assembly GCA_015832515.1. Classification (NCBI taxonomy): domain Eukaryota; kingdom Viridiplantae; phylum Streptophyta; class Magnoliopsida; order Brassicales; family Brassicaceae; genus Boechera; species Boechera retrofracta. The sequence continues at coordinate 460,825 of JACCIV010034561.1, forward strand.
AACCATTCCAGTAACACAACACCATAACCTTTTCTCTCAAGGTTTCCATCGCCATGAGCACAATAGTCCTACAGTGAATTCAAAGTAAAAATGTAAACCTTTTTGTCCTAAACTCCTAACATACAAAACCATAGAAAACACCTATATCTAAAAGGAAGGCTAAAGCTTTTTGAAACAACGGAAAGCTCCATCAAGAGAAAGATAAAGTCCTCTGAAATGGTAACGAGACACTAGTAATAACGAGACACCACCAAATTCAGATTCAAAACAAGTTCATTGGTCAAAGCAAAAACGATAAATATATTGTCATAGAAACAACTTGTATTTAATAATTTCGTATTCTCAACACAACAAGATCAATCTCCTAAGTTCTAAATACACTGAGTCTACAAAACTATAGACCTCATACACAACAACTTCTGGCAGTAAAACAAACAGCTTATGAAAACAAGTTCATAGGTGAAAGTGAAAGCTTCTGTCACTAAGTTCACACATCACTAAGTCATTGAAAATTTTATCATCACCCTCAAATCAACTGTCAATTACAGATGCATCAATGTAATCAATAATTGAATCTCACTTAAACCCAGAAATCGAAAACCCAGAATCCCAGGAAAGGAGAGGCGCGGCGGAGAGGAAAGGAGATGCGCAATAAAAAACTTGGTAAAAAATAAAACTCAATCAAACGATCACAAAAAATAGCATTACTCATCATGAATGAAGCAAAAAAGTTGAAGAATGAAATGGAAAAACTCGATTCTGCAGTGCAAACCCAAAATCAAAACGACTCGATTCTGTAGTGCAAAAACTCGATTCTGCAGTAAAAAACCCAATCAAACCCACTAAGATGCGACTCGATTTGATTCTTAAAGAAGCGACTTGATTACTAACTCGATTTGATTTGATTCAAAAACAACAATCCCAAGGAGATGGAAATTACCAGGTGGACGAGCTCGATTTCGGATAAGATGAAGGATAAGCTTCTGTTCGAATCACTGCCCCGCTCTGAACAAACGTCTTGGGAGATCAGAATCCATTTGTATATACAGAAACGGTGAGATCGTGAATTTGTCAGTTTAACAAATTCCAAAGATTGTGAATTTGCGATTGATCCAAACCGTTAATGTTTAAAGACTTACAATTCATCGGAAAACGCCGAGTTTCTTGACGGTGGCGTAGGGTTTATCGCCGTCGGGGATGAAGAGAAAAGCAACAAAACAAAAAAATGTTGCTTGGATCGTTTTCTCTTCAGTTGGGCCACGTACGGGCCTTTTCTCTTATTAAAAGAAGTTCTTATTAAAAGAAGTTCTTTTTTTGGGACGACGATCTATTTCCCCACCAACAGTAACCATATCACGACAGATCCCCATGAAACTTTGGCCTCGATCCATTTCCCCACGAAATGATACTTCTAGACCTGAATCCCTACGAATATAATGTTCTCACCTATTTCTCCACAAAACAATCTATTTCCCCACAATCTGGTTTTCAAATTAAACCCGATACAAAACCCGATACAAAACCGATATGCTTAACCGAAAACCTAAAATTAAACCCTAAAATAAAAAACCACTCAATCAGATATAAAACCAATTTTAAAACCGAATAACCTTTTAAACCAACTAACCTTCTTCTCCTTCTTCTTCTTCTTTGTTACGCAAAACCCACTTGCCTCGCCACAGCTGGTTTCTCATCTTCGAGACACTTAATTAAAAGGGTCACTATTTCAGGTAATTCTAGATATTTCAATCCAATTTCACCAAGTATCATGCATTTGAAATCGCATCAGAGGTACAACGAGTAATGTAAATTCCCTAGTTCAAGTTCTTGATTCAAAGGAATCTAGAAAGGAATCTTTCTACAAGTCCTTGATTATACTAATAGCAAAGGAATCTTCTGCAAGCTAATGAGAGTAAGACAAGTAAGACAAACACTAAACCATCACTTATAATCACTCTCTGAAGTGAGATGTTGTTAACAGCAAGTAAATATACGAAGACAAGAAACTATGCGTAATTAGAGAAGGTAATAACAAAAAAACAGTATTCATAAAGACAGATCAACAATTTCATCATCCGAGATATAAAAGTTCAGGAAAATTATTTATATATGGGTATTTACAAACAAATCCGAAATGTTTAAGAAACTCCAGCATTGAAATCACCAGAAAAAGAATAGAACTAATCAGGGAAAAGGGTTACAAATTACAATAACGGAGTTTACTCGGCAACAAACTTGCGAACAACACCGAATTGATCGGAGAGAATATCGAAAAGGTGAGGAAGCAGCTCGGTGGGAAAAACGGACTCGTCCTTTTGCAAATCCCGGCACAAATTGCGCAAGCGTTGTAGCTTCGAAGGCAATCGGGTACGCATCTCTCTTCTTCTTATTCTTTTCCGAATAAAAAAAAATACTCAGAAATCAAAACAAGAAAAAAATTGGGTGGAGAAGAAGAAGTTGGGATGGGTGGATTTTAGGTTTTCGATTTGGGATTTTTTTTTGTGAAAGAGGAACTCGGGTTTCTATCTAATTGGGTTGTTAATTTCGGGTTTAATTTTAGGTTTTCGGTTAAGCATATCGGTTTTGTATCGGGTTTAATTTGAAAACCAGATTGTGGGGAAATAGATTGTTTTGTGGGGAAATAGGTGAGAACTTTATATTCGTGGGGATTCAGGTCTAGAAGCATCATTTCGTGGGGAAATGGATCGAGGCCAAAGTTTCATGGGGATCTGTCGTGATATGGTTACTGTTGGTGGGGAAATAGATCGTCGTCCCTCTTTTTTTTTATGTCCAAAAACAAATTAGTTCTTCACTGTCGCAACTCGCAATCTTCTTCTTCTTCATAAAATCGCTTCGATTCCGTCACGAATTTTTGATTGCATTTCTGGGTTCTTTCCTTTCCATAGCTTTTCAAGCTTACTACACCTCATTCTGAGTATACCGAGGTTCTTCGTGTTAAAATGCCATAAACCTCGAGGTATTAAATCTTGAAGGATGCGAGTCTCTGGTGACACTTCGTTCCTCGATTCAGAATGTTCCAACTCATCTCAACTTGGAATCTCTGAAGTATTTCAATCTCAAAGGATGCTACCAGTTGAAAAATTTCCCTCAGATTTCAATGGTTATGACCGCAAAAGGAATTGAGATCGAGGTACAAGATTGTTTATGGAACAAGGATCTCAGTGGACCCAGTTATCTTGATTGCCTTATGAAATGTATTCCAAGTAAATTTCGCCCAGAACATTTCGTAGGGCTCACAGTGAGCGTATTTATGGTTAAGAAGCTATGGGAAGGCGTCCAGGTACATTGTTAATTAATGTTGATTCTTGTTTACAACTAATTAAGATAACCAAAATTGTCAAAATGGCTTGTGATCTGTTTATACATAATAATATTTGCTTATAATATTAATCATATATAATTAAAAAAGGGACCATTTATAAAATTAAAGTTATTATATCACTGATAATTAATGATTGAAGCATAACAATGTTTTTTTTATTTTTTGGTCTGTGTCAGTCGCTTGAAAGTCTTGTGAAGCTGCATCTGTTATTTTGTAAAAAACTGACGGAATTTCCAGATCTTTCGAAGGCCACCAATCTGGAGTATTTGTATATCAGCTATTGTAAAAGTTTGGTGAGGGTTCCTTCTACAATTGGGAATCTACAAAAATTGAAGGAGTTTGACATGTCAGATTGCAAGGGCTGGAGATTCTCCCAGTCGATGTCAGCTTGGCATCTCTCTCATACCTTGATCTCAGTAACTGCTCCAGGCTGAGAACATTTCTTCAGATTTCAAAAAGTATTATAAAACTCATTCTAGATAATACCGCCATTGAAGAAGTTCCCTGCTGCATTGACAATTTCTCGAGGCTTGCTTTACTAACGATGTCTTCATGCGAGAGATTGAAAAATATCTGCCCAAACATTTTCAGGCTAACAAGTCTTAAGGTAGCAGACTTTTCTAATTGTGCAATGGCAACAATGGAAGGTCACTTTTCGTGTATACCATTGCATGGAAACATTGAAAAGAGATATCACGTCGAAGAGAGAAGTATGACTTTTTTTAACTTCAGTAATTGCTCCAAATTGGATGGAGATGCGCTAGAACTCATCCTAAGATCATGCTTCAAGTTTATGGTCTTACCAGGTGGAGAAGTTGGAGAAGTGCCTACGTATTTCAAGCATCGAGCTTCTGGAAATAACCTAACTATCACTTTACCTCACAGCTCTCTTTCTCAAGAATTCTTGCGATTTCAGGCTTGCGTTGTGGTTGGCAATCTAATCATGGACGAAGACGAATGCGAAGACGAAGACGTTATCTTGACTGTACACTTATACTTCAATGATGAGTATGAGTATGAGTATGAAGTAACTGATCAATATAAGCAGTTCTATCATTTTAGCGACATGGATCATCTGCTCGACATGGATCATCTGGTTTTGTGTTCCTTCATCTAAGTTGGACTTCAATGTTATCAAGTTTAAGTTTTTTAAAACGCAACCCTACGCGCAATTCATGATCATCAACCCACAAGCTGGACAGCGACCACGGTTTTGAAGCACTCGAATAGACGACACCTTTACTTAATAAGCATGGATTCAAAACCAAGACTTATAAAGAAAGATCTACGTTTCTCAAAACCGGAGACCTTCAAATCGGGAGTCACAATGAAGACTGGATTTCAGAAATGGAAGTAATTTCACGTTGAGCTAAGGATTCCTCCGGTCATGTGGCCACTTCTCACAATTGTCACAGCTTTTCGAAATATATATTACAGTAAAAACAAAAATACAGAAATTAAAGTATAAATGGGCCGAAAGAAGAAAGCCCGTTAAATGTTTGAGTCCGTTTTAAACTAGCAAAATATTCAATTTCAATCCCGCCTAAAAGTAACTTTTATATATGTTTTTTTAAAAATTCTTGTCTTAAGACCAAAATAAAGAAATCAAGACATGCATTAAAATTAGAAACAACTAGATACGATACGTTTCTACAGATGATTTTGTCCACAGTAAACCTCTTTGTAGATAGAAACTTTGTTAAAGAAAATATAATGTAAATATGCTATAAAATACACACACTAACTATTTGTATATTACCAGAGAGGCGTTATTGCGAGAGCAAGAGTAATATAATAAGTTTGGCGAAGAGATTGTAAAGAAGCAGAAGAAGATGGTGGAATGAAGCTGCCGAATACATATTGTGAGACAATGAAAGAGCAATAAACAATCATGCATATGTGATGTACTTAAAGACCGTATCATCCTAGGTCCAAGTGTCATTAGCTCTCATCTCAACAAGTCTTGTGGTATTCCTGACCCCAAATATGCGAACGCAGGAAGCATACCGAAAATAACAACTCCTGTCATTTCAAGAAGAAGAGTTGAAAGATGGATTTTAGTCGGGCATTTTGGTGGATTACATCAACTGATCATTTATTATATAATATCTGTTGTTGCTTTTGTATGTGAAAATCAATTCGGTTTGTTCATGAGAACTTTTGGTGATCCCCTCAACCAATATGAAAACCAAGCTAAACCAGATCTGATTAATCTCACCCGTCTTCTTTTTCTTCTTTGCATACCATTTTTCAATTCTAAATTTAACCAGTTTTGATTTTTATCTTCTTTTTTTTTTTTTAAAACAAGAAATATTAAATCATTGGGAAAATGAAAGTTAAATTTAGGCGGAAATGGGATTTAATATTTGGGCTGACTATGTATTCTCTCACCAACATAGGTCAGAACAATCAGATACCCCCCAACTATTAACCGCTTCATAATTGCACCTCATCTACCGTCAAACTCAACTTAGCCCCCGAATTTAAATAACGCTTTCTAATAACACCTAATTTCAATTTTTGATTTTGAAACGCGTTTTTTTAATGACAAATCGGTTTTTTGTTTTAAAACCGGTTTTCCGACCCGTTTTATCTTAATGTCAACCCGACACTTATTCTTTTAAACCCAATTGTTCTCAATTTTAGGGCTCATGCGATCCCCAATGGCCAATTCTCTCTTCGTTCTTCAATTTCATCCGATTCCTTCTTCTCTCTTCTTCACTTAGTGTTAAATTTAGGAGCTTCATATCCTCTGAAAATGAGCTATTTATCGACTGGGTCTTCTTCTTCTAGATCTAGATCCTGTTACAGGATTCCTCAGGCTTGTTGGTGTGGAGAGAGAGTCGTAGTTTACACATCGACAACGAAAGAGAACCCATGTCGAAGGTTCTACAGATGCCCGCAATGGAGAAAGGTTCGATTTTATGTTTTTGATTTTGACTGGTAATTCTTAATTGCTATTTGGATTTGTTGGTAATTGAGCTTAGGAGATTAACAATGTCAGAAAAACGAGGAACACCACTTCAAGTGGGTCGACGAGGGTCTATTGGATGAAATAAGGAAGGTTGAAGATGATCTTAAGAGGACGAATGAAGAGATGAAGAGATGAAGAAGACGAATGAATAGCTGAAGAGGACGAAGAAAGATTTGGTGAAAAGGATCGAGAATTTAGAGAACACCAATTTCGATTCTACATCATCCGTGTATCGATTTGGGGTTGTGGTTGTGATGATTGTGACAATTGGGTGTGTTTATGGCAAATTGTTTTCCTAGTTTTATATATGAGTTTTATATATGAAATCACTAATTTGGTATGTATGAAATCACTAGTTTTATGTATTAGTTTTCCTAGTTTTATGACTATTTTATGACACTAAAGACTAAACACAAATGACAAGAAAAACTATAAACTAAAGAGACCAAAACACTAAACAAACACTAAACAAACACTAAAGTCATTACACAAAGCCAAAAAGAAAGAAACAAAGCCGAGACAAATTTATTACACAAAGCCAAAAAGAAAGCCGAGACAAAGTCATTACACAATCCCATGTGTTATCAAGTGTTTAAACAAAGATAACAAAGCCGAGACAAAAACCAAAAAAAAATCCGAAAACAAAACACAAAACACAAAACAAAGCCGAGACAAAAAGCATAAACAATCCGAAACAAAACACAAAACAAAGTCTCCCTTATTCTTGAGTTATCACCTCCTGTGATTGTCCCTCATCGCCCTTCTTCTTCTTTGGATTCAGACTGCATCCAGCTGAGTTGTGACTAGCTTGCTTGCATAACTTGCTATGCATTATGCGTCCATGTCTTCTTAGCATTAGGGTATTACCTCTCTTCTTTGGTGATTCAAACTTACCCTTGATTCTAGAGTACTTCTTCTCCTTTTTCTTCTTCTTATCTCCCTTCTTATCTCCCTTCTTTCTGCCAGGCATTGGAGGTTCCGGAGGTGCCTTGATAACATCTTCTCCAGTGTGCATCCACACATCCGGACCTCTATGTGGTATGATTGAAGTCTCATACAATTATCGCCACAAGGTAGTACTAAAAATATCTGAGACATAGTCATCCACATCCAATCCCTCATCAATGATTGCTCCATAAGCATGCTCACAAGGGATTCCAGAAATTTGCCACTTCTTACACGTGCAAGTATGAGCCGGTAAGGATACCCTGTTTTTGGTGTTCTGTAGGTGAACCTCATACAGTCCATGCGTACTTTTGTAGGTTTGACACTTCTCTGCCTTTTCTCTCTCCAGCGCCAACACATCCCTAACATACAAAGAGCTCCAAGCCTTATGGTTAGTTGACTTCTTCTTCCTTTTGCTAATCCTCACCTAAGTCATTATACACATAAGTCATTATACATCAAATCATTATACACATAAACATCACATAAACATATATGTCATTATTCCTCCCCATGGCTTGTCTTCTAATTGTCTCAAGCATTGGTACCAAAGCTTTAGTTCTTGCCTTAGTGATGGAGGAGTTGAATGACTCTGTTGCATTGTTGTCAACGTCTTCAACATAATATCCAATCTTATAAAACGCCAAACACCATGATTTTGGATCCTCTCTCAACACTGCTTCATATAGATCATTGTTATACTCCCTCAGATTTCGCAAATTCTTCTGATATTCTTCAGGTGTATAACTGCATGCTAAGCTCCAGAGGTTTCAACAAGTCCTTCTTCCCGTGATTCTTCTTCAGATTCTCAACAATGTGTTTGACACACATTATGTGTTCAGCTTCTGGAATCTCTGACTTAACCGCACTTATCAATCCTTTAGACCTATCAGATAAGATTATGTAACCTGCTCCACTCTCAAGGCCCAAATCACGCTTCAACTGCTTCACAAACCACACCCAAGTATCTTTATCCTCTGATTGTGCAACAGCCCATGCTATAGGATAAATTTGATTATTGGCATCATGCCCAATTGCACTCAAAAGTACTCCTTTCACAGCTGTTTTCAAGAATGTACCATCAACGCCAATGACGGGACGACAATAACCTCTCCATGATGAACGTATAATGTCAAAACATACGTAAAACCTTTGAAACACATCCTCACCAGCAGCATTGGTTACAGTTTCAACAAAACAAGTTGATCCAGGGTTTGAAATCAGTACCTCCCTCACATACCCTCGTAGATGGATAAACTGATCTTCATACTCTTGCTCGATAAGCTTGAGTGCCTCGAGTCTTCCTCATTGACATTGACTCCGTGTACTCACTATCTTGTAATGCGTTTTGATATACTCTTGAATCTTCTCTGGCATGAAACTGGGATCTACTCGCAGCTTATCCAGAAAAACTCTAGCAATTATAGAACTTTTCAATACCTTACATTTTCCATTAGGAGTGCAGCTGTACTCCAAATTCGTCGTCTTCACAATCCACATCCTTCTTGGCTTGTCGTATGAGCAATACACACGCCATTCACACTTACCTTTCATGCCACACTTGAATGATAATTTGTCTCTGTCCCATCTATCTTGCACGATGTTGAAACCGGTTTGCAATACATAGTCCACAATTGCCTCTTTGAACCCTAAACCCGTGGAAAATGTGGTTCATAACAAGAGTTTTGAGTCTCCAATGCGTCTTCTCCTGATTCTACGATCCCTCAGTTCTAATTCATCTGCTTCTTCATCATCTGAACTTTTTGGAATTTCATGTCTTCCAATCCCATTTTCATCTTCGAACTCAGCTACAGATTCCTCAACATCGAATCGAAATCTTTCTTCTTTCTCTGCTTCTGTTTCTTCTACCAATACAAATCTCTTCTCAGCTTCTGACTGTTCATTCTCATCGCCTGCTTCCTTCGCAGAAACTGATTCTTCGGACTCATCGCCTGCTTCCTTCGCGGATTCTTCCTCTGACGACTCATCCCGTAACTGTAAGCCTTCCAATTCATTCCGTTCCTTCACCATTTCGTCGACAAATTTGCTACAGATTAGGGATTTCAGGTGGATTGGGGATTAGGGTTCGTAAAAGTTTAGGGGGGTCGAATTAGGATTAGTGTTATTAGCGGATTCGAATTAGGAATATTACAATCGGGTAAAAAAACGGGTTAGCGTTTTCAAAATCACGTTTACAGTGAGAATAACCGTGATTATACTTAATTAAACCGGGTTCTTTGAAATTAGGTGTTATTAGAAAGCGTTATTTAAATTCGGGGGCTAAGTTGAGTTTGACGGTAGATGAGATGCAATTATGAAGCGGTCAATAGTTGGGGGATATCTGGTTGTTCGGACCTATGTTGGAGGGGAATACAAAGTCAGCCCTTAATATTTTGCTAGTTTAGGACGGACCCAAAACATTAACGGGCTTTCTTCTTGCGGCCCAATTGTACTCAATTTTTGTAATTTCCTTCTTCCTGTAATATATTTATGAAACGGTAGTACAGTAGTTGTCTTCATCGGTTACCACATCACCGTAGAAATCCTTAGCTTAATTACTTCAATTTCTGAAAGATCCAAGCTTCTCTCTGCGACACCCAATTCAAAAATCCCCGTTTTTTTTTTCAGGTGCGTAGAACTTTACAAGTCTTAGTTTTGAGTATCACTGTTTAGGGTTTATGTTTTTGAATTGGTTTATCTGCTTCTGTAGCTAAAAAGCTTTCTCCTTTTAGAGCTGGACAGTATCGTTGATATGGAGCTTTCTGGGTTTTTGCATGTTAGGCTTGTTGCATGTTATGTATGGGTTTTTGCATGTTAGGCCTAAGTATTTTACATTTTTCTTTGAATTTATTGCAGGCTTGTTGTGCTCATGGTGATGGAAACATATATTCAGTGAAAAGGTTATGGTTGGATCGATACATCCGGTTCTGTTATGTTCATGAGAACTTTTGGTGATCCCTTAAAATTTCCAATTCGGTATATGTATATCCTCGAAAGCTCTTAGTCTTTTACTCTTGCAAAAATATTTCGAAGACAGAAATTTTGTGGTTGTCAATTGTCACTGAATTATAAGACGAAGCCATAGTTCAAGACAGAAATAAAACATCAATTTATCGTAATTTTTTTTATTTAGTTAAGTCCAAATAATGTTAAGCTTGCTTAATAACATATAGTCTTGTTTCCCTATTCATACATTCATATATAAAAGAAATTAGGATAATACGTATATCCCTTATGCGGATATGAATTCGAATATTAATGTGGATATGAATTCGAATATTAATGCGGATATTAATTCGAATATTTACACTCTTCCAATTCTTTTTAACAAATACAATACGTTATTGAGAAATGGTATTTTGAAAAAAAAAAAAAAATCTCCCTAGAATAATTAAAAGAGACGAACCAAGGCAAAAGGCTAAATTGCTAGTTGTGTGATTGGAATATTATATAGAATAATTTTACTTTTCTATATAGATTACATTTATCTATTTTTTTCATTACATAGATGTGTAGAATAAATGAATAAGATTTGAATTTCATGAAAATTGAATTATTTCAAAAATGTTGTATTTGAGAATGGAAGAATATGAAAGTGGGTGGGTTGTGAATAAATGGGAGGGGTGAATAGAGATATCCTGTCTTTTTCAGGTAAAAAGAAAGTGCCGTTCACACACATTTTCAGCACGTCAAACAAATCAGTTTTATTGACAAAGATTATTCTTCAAACAAATCAATTTTATTAAGAAAGATTAGTCTTTCTTTATCAACAAAGTGCTGTTCATGATTAAAAAGTGACGTTCATAATAAAAAAAAAAAAGTGAAAGTTAATAATAATAACAAAGTGAAAGACTAAAGCTTTCGAGGAAATGAAGTAGTTTCTCTCAACTGTCTCTAAACTCTCTTGTTAGTATTTGATTTTAACCACTAAAAAGGCCCTTCAGATTATTTTTTCTCTTCTCTCTAACTTCTTCCATGGCGTCTTCTTCTTCTAGCAGCTGGAGATACCATGTTTTCCCGAGCTTCAGCGGTCAAGATGTCCGCAAATCGTTCCTCAGTCATCTTCTCAAGGAGCTCGGTCGCAAATCAATCGATACATTCATAGACGACAGGATCGAGAAAAGCCTCCCTATCGACCCTGCGCTTTTGTTGGCGATAAAAGAATCAAAGATCTCAATCGTCATATTCTCTAAAAACTATGCTTCATCCACGTGGTGCTTGAATGAATTGGTTGAGATCCACAAGTGCTTTAAGGAGTTGAAGCAAATGGTGATTCCGATATTCTACGATGTTGCTCCTTCTGATGTTGGAAAGCTCTTTAAAGAGACATGCATGGGCAAACCAGAAGATCATAAACAAAGGTGGATGCAGCAAAGATGGCCGGATATGATCTTCTGAACTGGTATATTATCTTCGATTATATAATTTATATTCAGGACTTTTCATTAATAAAAGATTAATTATTATGTTTAAATTTTACTATCTAATTTTTTTTTTAACGTGAATTGATTTGTGGACATCGAACTATCTATTTATGTTTTGTTGACTAACTTATGTTACGTAAGTTGACTTATTAATAAAACTGATTTGTTTGAATAGTCAATTTATATTTTAGATTAGTTTGTTGAAATTTAATTTGGGTAGACTTATTTTATAATAGTCGATTTATATTTTGAATGATTAAATTTTTACATAGTCGACTTATTTTAAATTATTGATTTATTTGTTTTGTGCGTAGATTTATATTTTACTTTCATCAACTTATTTATTTTTGGTAGACTTATATCATTCTATTTTGATTTACGAATCAAATTGATTTTTTAGACTATCGACTTAATTTTTTTCTCCAACAATTTATTTTATAAAAATTGACTTATATTTTAATTGTAAATTAAATTTATTATAGCTGTTGACATATTAATTTATGTTTATGGACTTATTACTTTTCACCATAGATTATATATCCTCGGTAGACTTAATTTCAAATTAATTATTATATTTAAATTAAATATAACTTATATTTCAAAAGTTTTAGTGTAAATTTCAAAGTTCTACTAAAATTTAGGGTATCCTATCAAATTATTCAGTTTTTTTAATTATCTTAGAACTAGATTTTTTTGGCATAGTGTTCGACTTAGCTTTGATATTTGTCTTTTTAATGACAATTGATTACTGTTATTAGGCCTGATGAAGCAAACTTGATTGAAACCATCGCCAACTATGTTTCGAATAAGCTTTTTACTCCGTCAAGTGATGTTGGTGATTTTGTTGGACTTGAAGCTCATTTGGAGAGTTTAAGTTCAATGTTGTGCTTGGAATCTGAAGAAGTTAGAATGGTAGGGATTGTGGGACCTTCGGGGATCGGTAAGAGTACCATAGGAGGAGCTCTGTACAGTCAACACTTTAGCAAATTCCACCATCACGCTATCGTGACTTATGAAAGGATCACCGTTGTTGCCAACGATAGCATGAAGTTGAGTTGGGAACAACAATTTCTCTCGAAAATCTTAGGTCAAAATGACATTAAGATAGATAAATTAGGTGAGGTGGAGAAAAGGTTAAAGCACAAGAAAGTCCTTATCGTTCTTGATGATGTAGATGAACTAGAGTTACTTAAGACTTTGGTGGGAAAAACTGAATGGTTTGGAGCTGGAAGCAGAATAATTGTGATCACTCAAAATATGCAACTTCTCATGGCTCATGAGATTGTCCATATATATGAGGTAGAGTTCCCCTCTAAAGGTCTTGCTCTAGAGATGTTATGCCGATATGCTTTTGGGAAAAACTCTCCACCTCATGGTTTTAGGGAACTCGCAGTTGAAGTTGCCAAGCTTGCCGGTTATCTTCCTTTGGGTCTCAGTGTCTTGGGTTCGTCTTTAAAAGGAAAGGGCAAAGATGAGTGGATGAAGATGCTGCCTAGGCTCCGAAATGATTTGGACGGGAAAATTGAGATAACATTAAGAGTCAGCTACGATAGGTTAGATAAAACAGATCAGGAGTTATTCCTTTCCATTGCATGTTTTTTCAAAGGTAAGAAAGTGAGTGTCATCGAAGACTTGTTTGGAAGCATTGGGCTTAGAATGCTGGCTGATAAGTTCCTCATACGTATAACACCGAAAGAAACCGTGGAGATGCACGATTTGCTACAAAAGTTGGGTATAGAAATTGATCGTGAAGAGTCCGAGAGACAACCTAGTAGACGTCGATTTCTGACAAATGCTGAGGATATTCGAGACGTACTTACCGATAACAACGTAAGTTTTTGGCAGCTGCTTTAATGCATTTGGTGATTGATAAACTTTTACGACTGTTCCCTCCGCTTTATCAAGTGTGGCGCTTTTGATTTCAGAAAAAGGAAAAACTGTTCTGATTGATAACACAATCGTTTTCTTCGGATTTTGTTTTCAGGGCATCAAAAGTGTGCTCGGAATATATTTGGAAGTGACTGACCCATTTTCAATAGATGAAAACTCGTTCAAAGGCATGCCTACTCTCCAATACATAAATATTCATCATAACGAGTATAATGACATCAGATTGGATCTACCCCAAGGTCTCATTTATTTACCCCGTAACCTCAAATTGCTAGAGTGGGATAATTATCCATCGAAGTGTTTGCCTTCTAATTTTAACGCGAAGACCCTCGTTATACTCACAATGAGGCGTAGTATGCTTGAGAAGCTTTGGGAAGGAAATCAGGTACAAATTCTAAATTATATTAGTTATCAATTTTATAACAAAACTGTGTTAAAATAGTTAAAAAGTAGTTAACTATTTTATGGGAGAAAGAAATGAAGGATAAAATTATCCAACAATTTTTTTTTCCTCTTTATATTCATTCTTAAATTCATTGTTAAACTGTCTTTTTTTTTTCTTATTTTGTTTTCAGCCACTTGGAAGCCTCAAGGAGATGGATATGAGATATTCCTATTATTTGAAAGAAATTCCAGATCTTTCTAATGCCATAAACCTCGAGGTATTAAATCTTCAAGGATGCGAGTCTCTGGTGACACTTCCTCATCTCAACTTGGAATCTCTGAAGCATTTCAATCTCATAGACTGCCGCCAGTTGAGAAATTTCCCTCAGATTTCAATGATCAGTTTCGCACAAGGAATTAAGATCAAGGTAAAAGATTGTTTATGGAACAAGGATCTTAGTGGACCCAGTTATCTTGATTGCCTTATGAAATGTATTCCAAGTAAATTTCGCCCAGAACATGTCGTAGAGCTCACACTAAGTGGATTTTTGCCTAAGGATCTAAGGGAAGGTGTCCAGGTACATTGTTAATTAATATTGATTATTGTTTACAACTAATTAAGATAACCAAAAGTGTCAAAATGACTTGTGATCCACTGTTTATACATGAATACATAATAATGTTTGCTTATAATATAATCATATATAATTAAAAAGGGACCATTTATAAAATTAAAATTATTATATCACTGATAACGATTGAAGCGTAACAATGTTTTTTTTTGTTTTTTTGTTCTGTTTCAGTCGCTTGGAAGTCTTGTGATGCTGGATCTGTCATCTGATGATCCCCTGACGGAAATTCCAGATCTTTCGAAGGCCACCAATCTGGAGTATTTGTATATCGAAAACAAATGGGGATTTCTGTTATTTTGTAAAAGTTTGGTGAGGGTTCCTTCTACAATTGGGAATCTACAAAAATTGAAGGAGTTTAAAATGACATATTGCCATGGGCTGGAGGTTCTCCCAATCGATGTCAACTTGGCATCTCTCTCATACCTTGATCTCAGTAACTGCTCCAGGCTGAGAACATTTCCTCAGATTTCAACAAGTATTATAACACTCATTCTAGATTATACCGCCATTGAAGAAGTTCCCTGCTGCATTAACAATTTCTCGAGGCTTACTTCACTAAAGATGACTCATTGCAAGAGTTTAAAAATTATCTGCCCAAAGATTTTCAGACTAACCCATCTTAAGGTAGCAGACTTTTCTTACTCTGCAATGGTAACAATGGAAGGTCACTTTTCGTGTATACCATTGCATGGAAACATTGAACAGAGATATCACGTCGACAAAAGAAGTATGACTTTTTTTAACTTCAGGTATTGCTCCAAATTGGATGGAGATACGCGAGAACTCATCCTACGATCATGCTTCAAGTTTATGATCTTACCAGGTGGAGAAGTGCCTACGTATTTCAAGCATCGAGCTTCTGGAAATAACCTAACTATCACTTTACCTCATAGCTCTCTTTCTCAAGAATTCTTGCGATTTTAGGTTTGCGTTGTGGTTGGGGATAAGTTATCATGGTTTGGAAACGCTGTCTTGACTATACACTTGTACTTCAATGATGAGTATGAGTATGAGTATGAAGTAACTGATCGTTCTCCGCAGTTGTATGAATATTTCACGGATCATCTAGTTTCGTGTTCCTTCAAGTTCCGGCCTACAGTTCTTCCATCTAAATTGGACTTCAATGATATCAAGTTTAAGTTTTTCAGCTACAAGTTGATAAAAGGATGTGGCGTACGACTCTTGAGTGTCTCTCTATCTCTGGATGTTAGTAATGGAAGCTCTGAAACAGAGTACAACCAACAGTTTGGAGAAAAAGCTGATGTTGTAGAGACTGGCACAAGTAAGAAACGGATGCGGGTAAGCCTTTTGCCATAATTTGAACTGAAAATTATAAAGCTATCTCTTGAGATTCTTTTTTTTTTTTTTTTGAGGACAATACCATAAGGATGAACTATTTAACAAAATAGATCGTTTGATTTATAATGTAGATGACTTCGGGAATATCTGAAGAATATTTCAACTTACCTTTTGGCCAAAATGTAGCGGACACAGGATTGTCCGATCCAGATCTGGAGTTTTCATTAGGGCAGGGAGAAATGTCATTAGTTTCTTCTTATCCATGTGTGGAGGGGGAAGCTTTGATTACTGAACTACAAGATGTAGGAATTCCCATTGTGGATAAGTCACTGAAGGAAAGAGCTTTTATACTTTCTGAACCACTTCCTGATCCATGGGAATTAGAAGCTTTTTCCCCTCTGGAGGTCTTGTGGGAAAGACTTTAAAAGGAAAGGGCAAAGATGAGTGGATGAAGATGCTGCCTAGGCTCCGAAATGATTTGGACGGGAGAATTGAGAAAACATTAAGAGTCAGCTACGATAGGTTAGAAAAAACAGATCAAGAGTTATTCCTTTCCATTGCATGTTTTTTCAAAGGTAAGAAAGCGAGTGTCATCGAGGACTTGTTCGGAGAAATTGGGCTTAAAAAGCTGGCTGATAAGTTCCTCATACGTATAACACCGAAAGAAACCGTAGAGATACACGATTTGCTACAAAAGTTGGGTATAGAAATTGATTGTGAAGAGTCCGAGAGAAAACCTAGTAGACAGTCGATTTCTGACAAATCCTGAGGATATTGGAGATATAATTACCGATAAAACCATAAGTTTTTAATTTTTTTAGATAAAAACGTAAGTTTTTGGCAGCTGCTTTGATGCATTTGGTGATTGATAAACTTTTACGACTGTTCCCTTTTGCTTTATAAAGTGTAGCGCTTTTGATTTTAGAAAAAGGAAAAACTGTTCCGATTGATAACATAATAGATTTCTTCGGATTTTGTTTTCAAGGCACCGAAAGTGTGCTCGGAATATCTCTGGACGTGATTAAGCCATTTTCAATAGATGAAAACTCGTTCAAAGGCATGTTTGATCTCCAATACATAATTGTTCATCATAACTTTTGGGTGCTCAATTATAGAGACATCACATTGGATCTACCTCAAGGCCTCAATTATTTACATCAAGACTCACACAATAGGGTCAAGCTTTGTCTAAGATGACCCAGAAACCATTGATTTATTTAAAATTAAACATAGCTCATTTAAGCTTTATTGAAACAGAAAAGTAAAACACAAAAATCCTTAACTTTGTGCTCAGAAGAGTAAAGATTTGTTGGAACTGAAATGATTTTGGGTTTTTATTAACTGATCGTTGCATCGTTATAGAGATTCAACAGCTTTTATAGAGAGGATTACATCTATGAATGTTAACCCTAGAATAGATAAGCTTTCTTCATCAAAGGTAGACTCCTCGTGGGCTTATACTTTGGGCTTTCATTTTGACCCACTTGTCTTCCTCTGGTTGACCCATTTGTCTTCTCTGGTTCTGTTTCTTCGCCATCCCTAAGCGTTAGAAGAGTCTTGCTCGCCCTGGAATCGTGATGCTCGACACAGAGACTCTTCATCACTGAGTGTTCTTCAACACTTTGTATAAGAATAACTCTCTGATATATATGTTTAGAAAATAACATAATACTAAAAACCAAAACTCTTTACCTTCTGTCACACCTCAACATTGATATATATAAGCAAAGCACAACTTTTCTTATACCAATCCTAATAGAACTTGATAACTCCAAATCCTAATAGGAATATCCTAAACCTATCTTATCTAAAGTCTATCTTATACAAAGATATCATGGGTTTCAAGTTTGTAATATATTAAAAGAGGACCGGAGATGTACCAAGATCGACGGTCGAGATGATTGCCAAGATTGTGGAAATCATGAAGATCAAGAAAAATCAAGAAGATCATGATATTTGGCAATATCTTAGTTTAGGAATATTTACATTTTCCCAAAAGTATTATTTACATTTATCTTTATCCTAATTTAGGAAATAAGTCTATTCAATCTCTATATAAGAGAATGTATCTTGTACTTTTATTTTTATGAGAGTCTAATAATAATTCTTCCCAAACACTTTTGTGTTATTACTCTCATCAAATTTATCATAATATCCTATTGGAGATTATCCAACATTCACCCCCAATCTCCAACTTGAGATCTTTGATTCCTATCAAGCTCCTCATTTCCTTGAACTTATTCTTCGCTAGTGCCTTTGTTATTATGTCCGCCTTTTATCCGACTCCGGGTTCATATGAGTATAGATGTGTTTGATCCTTCCATGAAATACAGGATTCTTCGTTAGAGCAATTACAAGCAAATCGGTTCGCCGATCTTTAAATTGATCTTGTAGAGTTTTTTTGGAGATCTTGTAACCTTTATCTAAGTGTCTTCCATTAGGATCAGGAATACCACAAGACGTGTTGAGATGAGAGCTAATGACACTTGTACCCAGGGTGATACTGTCTTTAATTACATCACACATGCATGGTTCTTTCCTCTTTCATTGTCTCACAACATGTATTCGGCAGCTTCATTCCACGAGCAATACCGTCAAAGCAAAGCTCGGAGTTGTGACACATGATTCTCCTTTCTTCTTGGAACTACTGCCGCTGGTAGCTGTAGCGTTTTTAAATTTTGTGTTTGTTTGTCGATTACAATTGTAAACATACGTTTACTATTGGGGAGTACAAATTAAAAATAACCTTAACATATATTAATATTTATTTTTTATGTCATTTGTATTAAAACCATTTGGTAATTACTTATTGAAGTTATAATTTCAAATTTGATTAGTACCTAAAAATCAAATTAAATCATGATCTTTAACGATATCAATTTTTCAACTAAGCAAAATCCAAAAATTCGTAATATTTTTTGGAGAATACATTTGTATAAATAACATTTAATTTTTTTTAATGACAAATAATAACATAACTCAAAACAATTATTTAAATATTAAAATCATTGCAATACTATAATCAAAATTTTTGTATAAAACTTATATCTAAAACTTCAATCCGCATATACTAGTATATAATGAAAACTGCATACTTTTAAAAGAAAATTCAGATTTCATAAGAATCTCAAATTTTAACAATTGAAACAACTACAGTTACGTGAACAGGATTAAGAAATAAATATATACTAGAATTTATCTCGTGCTATAGCACGGATTGATGTTTCTTTCAAAATTCGATATTAAAATTTTTTATTTAGAGAATATAAATTAATAAGATAAATGCTAAATATATAAAAAACTTATCAATAAAAATATGTATTCAATTAATTTTAATATTTTAGATTAGTTATATCAAAATTATGTATATTTTAGTTGATGTTAAATAAAAATTAAAAATATGATAAATATTTTTTATTAAGATATTCTGTTGTTTTTACTCATTGGAAATTACAATAATACATTAAAAACAATTAATTGTGTTTTTAAATGATTTATTCCAATAATATTATTATATAACTTGAAAAAAACTTTAAGGTTAGATTCTAAAAATTATTTCCGTAATATTTTTAAGAGGATAATTTTTTTAAAAACAATCAAATATAAAAGCATTAAATAATTTTATTTAAATAATTAGTTAAATTATAATAGTTTTTATTTAAAAGTTTTAGTTTAATATATGTATATCAATTTTATCTTTTAGTAAAATATGATAATATAATTTTGATGAAATACTTTTTAGTATGTAAATTAAAAATATTTTTTTTATTTTTCTTATTTTTGAAATTATAGTTTAGTTAATAATAGTTAACATATTTACTTCTTTCTAGATTATAATTTTCGTTTTAATAAATTTATTTCTTTTATTTTTTCTAAAACTTAGAGATTTGATGTAGATTGCTATTTTATTTGAAAGATTTTAAGGAAGTATCTAAACCGTAATCTAGATATATCTATTTTTAAAAAGGAAATCTCAAAATCATATAATAATTAATGACTAAACTACCTTAAAAGATTTTAATTTGTTCAATGTGATGTAAATATTAACATTTTCTAAGGTTTATTTTATAAATGTACTCCCCAAATAATATATAGGAGATATATATAGCAAAAAGATGCCAAATCCACTTATCATATAACCCTATCCCAAAAACTTCCAACTAATATGCAATTTCATACGAGGGTAAACTACGAATTAACAGTTTTAAAAACAAAGATGAATATGTTAAATGTTCATAGTATAGTGCGTATATATAAGTATATAACCCTATATGGTTAGAGAATAAAAATTAACATTTTCAAAATAATTCATTTTTTTTTTTGAACTTCATCCAGCTTTTGTTTTTTTTTTGTCACACTATACTATGAAATGCATATTGGTTGCAAGGAAATAATTCATTAAAGATAATTCATTTTTTTTTTTTAAACTTCGTCCTGATTTACATATTATTTTTTAGTAGTTGCAAGGAAAACAAACAAAGGAAACAAGGGGATAAAGAGGAGAAGGAATGTTTTTTGTTGTTTGCATTAAAGAAAAGAGGTTTCAAACAAAGAGATAAAACATGGGAATCTAACTTATTTCATGGTAGATCCTATGCGAAAGAAGTCCTCTGTCTCCTTCTCTCTCTCTTAAAACCGAGTCTTCCGGGACCAAAAGACACCAAGTCACAAACTTTATCCCATTGCATATTTCTGAGTCCTGGCAGTAGACTCATACTTGGCTCTATCGGTTTTGTACATGTGAGCAATCTTTGGAACCAATGGATCATCTGGGTTTGGGTCCGTTAACAATGAAAATATCGAAAGCAAAACCTATAAATTCACAAAGGTTGGATTGAACTCAGAGTCCATTCATTATATATCTCCATTGCTATTGGTAAAAGAGTGTTTTTCACCTTAGATATGGTGAGTGCAGGACTCCATTGTTCTTTCAAAATGTCGAGGCAAATGCTTCCGTTGTTGTTGACATTAGGATGAAACACTTTTGTCGTAAATGCAACCTGCAAGAGAAAGTGCATTTGAATTCCAATACAACCCATTTTAATGATTTCAATTAGGTATACGTGATTTTTTTAACCTTTGGTGGTTTGAAAGGATTATCCGGAGGGAAGTGAATGGTTACGAGAAAGACTCCGCCTGAATAAGGACTATCAGATGGACCCATTATTGTAGCTTGCCAATGAAACATATCTTCAGCAACTGGGCCTTTAAGATTTCACAATTGTTAAATACATATCATTAACTGAAATACACACAACAATACATAAAGACTCATGCGTGATAGCGATACCCTGAGACTTATCTAGCAGAAGAATGCATGATCAATTTGAGAATCTCTTACAACAATCCTCTGACTCTATTGAGACCAACAATACCGATTCATTATACACTTTCACATTTTAATAAACACGTATAACACCCGAATGCAATAATTAAAATAACAAAGACTAAACAGCTTTGCACTCAAAACCGGGGAACAAATAAGAGCATTCTTGTTTCCTGATCTGAAATGGTGTTACTATAAATAGCAAAGAAGATCCCGACCCTCATTGCAAGGGGTAAGTTTGTGATATCCGTTATGGATACTTGGATAAACAAGGTAGTATGCAATCTATGGTAGGCACAAAAGCTTTATTCTAAAAAAAATATTCCAACTTTCAATTGTAATGACAAAGGCCTAAATATTTAGGGCTAACTCGGCCCGTCCAATTTTTTTAAGCAATGGCCCTGTCTTTTTTCAAAAATCTATTAAAGGCTGGGCCCAAAAAAATTACAAAACTAATTTTTGTAAACCCTGATTTCTGTAAGCTTCTCCCATTTCCTCTCTCGATTAGGCTAAGAACCAAAGGTCCAAAGCTTCGTCTCGCTAGTGTTCTGGTCTTTGGTCTGTCTTCTCCTTTTTGGGTCGTTGTTCTTTCCGAGCTTTCAATTGTCATACTCTTCACCGTTTCCGTCGTGGAGTCTTCGACATTCTTCATTATTCTCTTCTGGTGTTGCTCCCACGATTTAAATACCTCATCTGAATTCTTTTTTGGTTTCGCGTATCGTAATGAGAAATCTATTTCAATAGTTTTGGGTAGCTTTGTTGCAGGATTTGCTTTGTCTCTTAGCTTTGCTTGTTGAAATTAAGAGTTAGATTGTGGAATTGGTTTGATGTGCTCTGGTTTTTAATTGTTCAATAAATTCTTCGTTGAAAAAAAATGTTGAACTTGCTTCTTGTGTCATTTATATCACGTTTTGTGTCATTCATTGCCAATGACCAATCTAAAATCATTACCCAGAAGTTTGTTGTAAGAAAAAAAAATCTCAACTTTGAATTGTTATCTTATTGATTATGATCACTAAACAGATGTTATCCAGGATGGGTATAAAATTCTCAATTTTGAATTGCTATCTTCTTGACTATGATCATTAGAAGGCTGCAATTCCCAATCTAAAGGATCACTAAACCCCATCAGTTTGTTCAGTTCGAAAAAGAATCTCAACTCTCAATTGGTATCTTCAAGATCTCTCTAGATAACTGTTCCGATTGATAACATAATAGTTTTCTTCGGATTTTGTTTTCAGGGCACCAAAACTATGCTCGGAATATCTTTGGAAGTGACTAAGCCATTTTCAATTGATGAAAACTCGTTCAAAGTCATGCCTAATCTCCAATACATAATTATCCAGCAAAGTGTTTATCTCAGACTGAAGTATAGTAAGCTTTAGAAGCTGTGGGAAGGAAATCAGGTACGAATTCTAAATTTTATTAGTTATCAATTTTATAATATTAATCATATATAATTAAAAAGGGTTTATAAAATTAAAATTTATTATATCACTGATACAATGTTTTTTTTTTTTTTTTTTTGGGTCTGTTTCAGTCGCTTGAAAGTCTTGTGCAGCTGGATCTTTCGAAGGCCACCAATCTGGAGAGATTGATTCTCAAAGAATGTAAAAGTTTGGTGAGGATTCCTTCTACAATTGGGAATCTACAAAAATTGAAGGAGTTTAACATGTCATATTGCAAAACATTTACAAAATCTACAATGTGGTCCAGGCTGAGAACATTTCCTCAGATTTCAAAAAGTATTATAACACTCATTCTATTTGGCACCGCCATTGAAAAAGTTCCTTGCTGCATTGACAGTTTCTTCACTATCGATGACTCATTGCAAGAGTTTGAAAAATATCTGCCCAAACATTTTCAGACTAACACTGGAAGGTCACTTTTGGTGTATACGAATCCATGTATCAGCTCTCCAACAGCCTCGAATCCGTCTTTTGGTATATGTTTACAGCAGCAGGATGAGGCTGCCGCCCAAAGAAGTTTCTGAACGCGCTGACGATAATTTCTGCCACGTGGCTTGCCGTCTGGCGGTGGTTTTCATTTTCAAGATCCCAGAATTCATTCTTCTGCATAAACTTTTTATATATATATGGTTGCACTTCTTGAGTACTTGTATTTGCATTTCTCAGAGGCATTTACTGGATGTTATTGACAAAGTTGTTATAGAGGACACATTGGTTATACTCAAGCTTGCTAATATTGTCAAGTCTGATCTAGATATCGTTAGTCTTGACAAGTCTTTGCCGCAATATATTGTCAAACAAATTATTGATAACCGTTATGAGCTCGGTTTGGAGGTACCTAAACTAGATAAACATGTCTCCAATATACATAAGGCTCTTGACTCAGATGATGTCGCGTTAGCCAATATGCTTTTGACTGAAGGCCACACCAATCTAGATGATGCCTATGCTCTTCATTTCGCTGTTGCATATTGCGATGTGAAGACCGCAACAGATCTCCTAGACCTTCAACTTGCTGATGTCAACCTTCGAAATCTGAGGGGATACACGGTGCTTCATGTCGCTGCTATGCGCAAGGAGCCACAACTGATACTATCTCTATTGGAAAAAGGTGAGAAACGAGTTACAATTCCTAGAGATGTTGCTCCCTCTCTTACAGTGGCTGCCGAGGAGCTAAAGGAAAAGCTACTCGATCTTGAAAATAGAGGTATCTCTCAACTCTTGTTTCTTTAATTTTACTAATTACTTTTTTAGCTCTCATATGTTTGGATTGGATTTGGTGTGCTCTGTTAGGAAACCGAGTGAACTAATGATAACAATACTTTGTGTCCACTGTTTAGTTGCACTTGCTCAACGTCTCTTTCCAACGGAAGCACAAGTTGAAATGGAAATCGCCCAAATGAAAGGAACATGTGAGTTCATAGTGACTAGCCACGAGCCTGACCGTCTCACTGGTACAAAGAGGACATCACCGGACGTAAAGATAGCACCTTTCAAAATCCTAGAAGAGCATCAAAGTAGACTGAAAGCGCTTTCTAAAACCGGTATGGATTCTCACCCACTTCATCTACTCCTTATCAACAAAGAACAAAACTAAGTTATCTTTTAAAATGGTTTTGTCACTTTCTGTCTTTCATCAGTGGAACTCGGGAAATGCTTCTTCCCACGCTGTTCAGCAGTGCTCGATCAGATTATGGACTGTGAGGATTTGACTCAACTGGCTTGCGGAGAAGAAGACACCCCTGAGACACGACTACAAAAGAAGCAAAGGTACATTAGAGAAGGCCTTTAGTGAGGACAATTTGGAATTAGGAAAGTCGTCCCTGACAGCTTCGTCTTCTTCCACATCGAAATCAACCGGTGGAAAGAGGTCTAAAAGTAAACTCTTTCATCGGCGTCGATGAGACTCTTGCCTCATGGGGTAATTTTTTGCTGTACCATATAATTATGTTTTCATAATGATTGTTACTGTTTATGTCTATGGTGTCATATAGTTTTGTTCTTCATTTTTGTATCCTGTGTATTCTAGCTGCAGGTGTGTTTCAAACAAATGTTGTAACATTTTGAACCAGCGATTTACAGATTTGTAATATATATTTATGTACATCAACACTTACACATGATGGTGTTACAGACTTGCTAGAATCAAAGTGTGAAATAATGACAAATTGTTCATCTATTGGGTATCTTCCACCAAGAACCAAAAGAATATTCTAGTTCCCTTGTTGAAGGTCAACAAGAATCCAGAATCTTGGAAGAAACGTTAACTGAACTTCTGGCAACATTCATGTTAACTCATGTTATCTCATGTTATATGTATCTTCCTTATATCTAGTTGTGGGATCTTCAGTGCATCTTTTAACCTTTTCTAACTCGAATTACACAGCAAGTTAGTTTCAGGGCTGAGATAGGAAAACACTGAGTGGGCAACAATGTCTATGGTACAAAACTACGATATATAACACGAACCAAACCGGTCTTAGTCCTACTTCCCAAGCGTCAAAAGATACAATAGAAACAGTAAGCATTAATCCACGCAAAATCTAAATCCATCTAACTTTCAGCTCTTCTTCTTCTGAGTAGTGCGAGGACTTGTTTTTTGTTTTGACTTACCAGATAAGTTTGTCGGATGCAGTGGCAGAGACATGACTGGTGGGAACAATGTCGGAATTCCTGAAGCTTCCGGCCAAGCTGATACTTCAAGAGTGTAACAGTCGTCTACATACTGCAAAGGGTTTAATTTTAGCTTCTCACAGACTGCTAGAACGTGCAGACATGGAAACTTCGTCAATTGAAACTCCCCACACGTGCAGGTGCATTCACTCAGCCGAACGATCCATCCATCCTTATATAACGGCTTTGTGACCTGAAACGCACCTTTGTCTAAAGGCATTACAACGTAAGTAACGGAAGCTGTCCTAAACTCATCAAACGTGTCTTTGACAAATTCAGTGTACACATCGCCGCATTTAACCCTACCACTGCTATCACAAAGACTCCTGTGAAAATCTAATCTCATCTCATCAAACAGTAGCAGTGCGTTCACTGTCACTGACAGACCAAGAGACTGAAAGCTTTCACAAATTGCAAACAAATCTTCTGTTTTTATCGTCATATTCCATATCTCCGACCACTGTCATGAGCCAGAGCCCACTGATTTTGAAGGAACTGGTCTAATCATTTCCGAGCTTCTGAGTTCTTCTTTTCGATGTCCTTCATGTAGGAATCAAATTCTTCCTTCTGACATGTGGATCCAGCCTTCTTCACAAGACCCTTCAGGTAGTCGTCTCGAAAAATATCATGGAACTGTAAGCAAAAACGATCCAGACAGAACCTGTGATAAACCCAGGGTTCTTGCCACAGTGACCCGGGTTCGTTGATAATAGCAACTATGTCCGGGTGGGGACTGGAGATGAGGCAAAGGTCTTTCCTTTGCGTTACCTTCTCTCGGATTCCAGCGAGAAACCAACGCCAACTATCAGTGGACACCTCTTTGGTAACCGCAAATGCAAGCGGGAAAAAGCAATTATCAGCGTCGAGTCCTGAGGCAATCATTAATTTCATAGGGTACTTACCGTTCAGGTCTTTGGAATCCACTATGATCAGAGGTGTACAGTGTCGAAAACCTTCAATGGACTGGGGAAACGCCCAAAAGACGCCACTGAAGGATGCAAATTCAGGATTAGGAAAAACCTCGTATTGCCAGTCCACAAGTAGCCCATTAGATAAGTGAAACGCAGCCATTAATTTAGGCAATACTCTGAAACTCTCATCCCAGTCTCCAAATACTTTTTTGATTACTTCCTGTTTTGCTGCCCGCAGCTCTGAAGTTGTAAGCATGTTGCCAAATTTTTCAAACCACCAATTTTCCAACTCCGCAACTGTTAGTGTGGGTTGTACCCTGATCAGACATTCAATCTCTTCTGCTGCAAATTCCAAGTTGAAATTTTCTGGCTTAATCGAACAACAAGTATGTGGACCACTACACTTGGTTATCTCAACAAGTCCGTGTTCTTCTATTCTAGCTGCCTGAAGCGACCAATTGCATTTCCATCTGATGCATTCAAACATATACTCATCATTCTCAATCTCTTTTACTACACACTTTTGCTGCCCTCTAATGGAGCACCAGTCCACCGCCTTCTTCAGCTCATCTCTACCTTTAAAACACAACCCTACGCGCAATTCATGATCGTCAACCCACAAGCTGGACAGTGACCTCGATTTTAAAGCACTTGAATCGACGACACCTTTATTTAATAAGCATGGATTAGCCGATGCTTCTAAGCCTGGCACATTCAAATCATGGTGTGCATTGCCATTATTCGTTGTCAAATTAACCACATCATCTGAACCCGAGTTTTTATCCGTCATTTCTCCATCTCCACCTCCATGAATGTTACCATTTCCAAAGTCAGAATTTTCCTCATCTTCAATCCACCCGTTACTGTTACCCAGTCCCTGAACCTGTAACCCATTATCCCTCTCTAATTTAACAGATGGATGTGACACAAAACCCGTAGCTTCTGGGGGTTATTGGGTCCTCTGTCTTTTCGAGGAACTACCGGGATTTTCCAATGCCGAAGAACAAGCAGCAGGATCAGCAACATCATCAGAAGTTGATTTCACTTCCAAATACAGCTCCACATCTTTAATAGAAGGATGATTGCTTGGAATCTCAAGCATAGTCTCCAAATGAGTATCGTTCACCACGGGAAAATGTACATACGTACACAGATCCGGTGAAACAAAACCTACCGAATATTTTGAACTCTGATTTCTGCTTATCTAATCCAAAAATTGGATAAAACCCGTTCATCAATGTAGTTAACGCAGTCTTTGGCCTAACTCTGATCTTTTTAGGAGTTGACCCTTCATAGCAAACGCCAAGAGGACCATACTTGATAGAACCATTCCAGTAACACAACACCATAACTTTTTCTCTCAAGGTTTCCATCGCCATGAGCACAACAGTCCTACATTGAATTCAAAGTAAAAATGTAAACTTTCTTCTCCTAAACTCCTAACATACAAAACCATAGAAAATTCCATATCTAAAAGGAAGGCTAGAAGCTTTTCTGGCGAAAGAAGCAGATAAACCCATTGGAAATACATAAACCCTAAACAGTGATTCAAAACCAAGACTTGTGAATATCTACGTACCTCAAAACCGGAGACTTTCAAATCGGGAGTCACAATGAAGATTGGATTTCAGAAATGGAAGTAATTTCACGTTTACCTAAGGGATTCCTCCGGTGATGGCCACTTCTCACACCGATGAAGCTTTTCGAAATATATAGCACAATAAAACCAAAAATACATAAATAAAAGTATAATTGGGCCGAAAAAATAAAAGCCCGTTAATGTTTGAGTCCGTTTTAAACTAGCAAAATTCTTGTCTTAAGAACAATTAAAAAACAAAAAAATCAATAGATGCATTAAATTAGAAAAACGACACGTTTCTACAGGATGATCTTGTCCACAGTAAGCCTCTTTGTGGATAGAAACTTCGCTAGAGAAAATAAAATGTAAATAAGCTATAAAACACAAACACACACTATTTGTATATTATTAGCAGAGAGGCGTTATTGCGAGAGCAAGAGTAATATAATAAGTTTGGCAAAGAGATTATTTTAAAGAGATGGTGGAAAGAGATTAATGTTGTGAGACAATGAAAGAGCAATAAACAATCTATGCATGTGTGATGTAATTAAAGACCGTAGTATCATCCTGGGTACAAGTGTCATTAGCTCTCATCTCAACAAGTCTCGTGGTATTCCTGACCCCAAATGTTGAAAATAATGACAATGTGATTTGAATACGGAACCATACCAAAAATAATAACTCATGTCATTTCAAGAAGAAGAGCTGAAAATTGAATTTTAGTTGGGCATTTTGGGTGGATTATATTAACTGATTAGTTATTATGTAGTATCTATAATCGTTGATCGAAAGCTCTTAGTCTTAGTCTTTTATTTCGAAGAAAGAAACTATGTGGTTGTCAATTGTCACTGAATTATAAGACGAAGCCATTGTTCAAGACAGAAATAAAACATCAATTTATCGTAATTATTTTTATTTATTTAAGTCCAAATAATGTTATGCTTGCTTAATAACATATAGTATTGTTTCCCTATTCATACATTCAGATATTAGGATAATACGTATATCCCTTATGCTGATTAGAATTCGAATATTAATGCTGCAAAAGCACTAATACAAATCCTCAAGTTTGCTAGGATACTCTTTACTTTTCTTAACAAAAAAAAAGGGAGATGTGTAAAGATTTAAGTAAATTCGAATGTCATGCAATGTTTGATGAGAACTGTAGAGTCAATATATACATTTATAAAATTAGTTTGGCGTTTGGTCTACTGCGTAAGGAAACATTGAAGACTGTGATTGCGTTTGCTGCTGCTTAAAGAGCCTTTTCTTTTCGAAAATGTTTCATGGATAGGATGGAAGAAGTCGTGTTGAGAGCATTTGTAGCCTTCGGTGAATGGTCAAACACTTATCAACGGGGTCAAGGAGCGACCGTGCCACCGACAATGGCCTTGCCAGATTCTTGAAAACGACGATGTGGCACTTTCGTGAGTCGTTGGAGTTGTTGCAGCCCATTTTTTCCTCGTTTGAGATAATTATTGAATTGGTCAGCATCATCTTCTTGTAATTTACTTTCATATTTTTTCTCGAATTATTAGTGTTCATCATTTTATCATATTTGAGTTTGTGTTTGATATGGTACACGATTCAGACATTTGTTTGCACTACTTGCTAAATAATTTTATAGTTGACTCTAGTCGAAGAGAGACTTTGTATGTCATATAAATTCATATCTATATTGTCACGGAACATTATTAGTTAATGACACGATATGATCAATACCTATCGTTGTTAGTTAATGATATCGATGTATTTTGAAAGAAAAAAAAAACCTCCCTAGAATTAAAAGAAATGAACCAAAGAAAAGCTAAATTGCTAGTTGTGTGATTGGAATATTCTATAGAATAATTTTACTTCTCTACATAGATTACATTTATCCCCCACCCAAGAGGACATCTAAAAAGAAAGTGACGTTCACGTGCCTGTCTTTTTTAGCTGACCCTAACATAAAATTGATATGGAGCTATATCCTCGAAAGCTCTTAGTCTTAGTCTTTGGTGTGGTTGTCAATTGTTCAAGACAAAAATAAAACATCAATTTATCGTAATTGTTCAAGACAGAAATAAAGTGAGTTGACAAAAAAAAGTTGAGTAATTACGCTAAAGTCTTTTGCACTACCATAAAGTGAAAGTTGACAAAAAAAGTGAAATACTAAGAGCTTTCGAGGAAATGAGGGAGTAATTACACTAAAGTCTTTTGCACTAAGTCTTTCTCATCTATTCTCTCTCTCAGTATGTATTACTGAATTACTTCAGAGTACATTCCCTTCTTCTTCTAGCAGCTGGAGATTATTTTGTCTCTTCTCTCTAACTTCTTCCATGGCGTCTTCTTCTTCTAGCAGCTGGAGATACCATGTTTTCCCGAGCTTCCGCGGTGAAGATGTCCGCAAATCGTTCCTCAGCCATCTTCTTGAGTCGCTTCGTCGCAAATCAATCGATACATTCATAGACAACAGTATCGAGAGAAGCCTCCTTATCGACCCTTCGCTTTTGTTGGCGATAAAAGAATCAAAGATCTCAATCGTCATATTCTCTAAAAACTATGCTTCATCCACGTGGTGCTTGAATGAATTGGTTGAGATCCACAAATGCTTTAAGGAGTTGAAGCAAATGGTGATTCCGATATTCTATGATGTTGTTCCTTCTGATGTTAGAAAGCAGACCGGAGAATTTGGAAAGGTCTTTGAAGAGACATGCAAGGGCAAACCAGAAGATCATAAACAAAGTTGGATGCAAGCTCTCAGTGATGTAGCAAAGATGGCCGGTTATGATCTTCTGACCTGGTATATTATCTAATATTTTTTTATTATCTTCGATTATATAATTTTTTTTATAACGTGAATTGATTTGGAGACATTGAACTATCTATTTATTTTTTGTTTACTGACTTTTGTTACCTAAGTTGACTTGTTAATAAAATTGATATGTTTGAATTGTCAATTTATATTTTAGATTAGTTTGTTGAAATTTAATTTGGGTAGACTTATTTTATAATAGTCAATTTATATTTTGAATGATTAAACTCTTACATAGTCGACTTATTTTAAATTATTGATTTATTTGTTTTGTCAGTAGATTTATATTTTAATTTATTTTTCGCAGACTTATATCATTATATTTTGATTTATGAATCGAATTAATTTTGTAGACTATCGACTTACTTTTTTCTCCAACAATTAATTTTTATAAAAATCGATTTTTATATTAATTGTAAATAAATTTATTATAGCTGTTGACATATTACTTTATGTTTATGGACTTATTATTTTTCACCATAGATTATATATACTCGGTAGACTTAATTTAAAATTAACTATTATATTTAAATTAAATATAACTTATATTTCAAATTTCAAAAGTTTTAATGTTAATTTCAAATTTCTACTAAAATTTAGGGTATCCTATCAAATTATTCAGTTTTAAAAAATTATCTTAGAACTAGATCTTTTTTTTATGGGTCAACGTTCGATTGTGCTTTTATAATTGTCTTTTTGATGACAATTGATTATTTTTATTAGGGATTCTGAAGCAAACTTGATTGAAAGCATCACCAACTATGTTTCGAATAAGCTTTTTACTCCGTCAAGTGATGTTGGTGATTTTGTTGGACTTGAAGCTCATTTGGAGAGTTTAAGTTCAATGTTGTGCTTGGAATCTGAAGAATCTAGAATGGTAGGGATTGTGGGACCTTCGGGGATCGGTAAGAGTACCATAGGAAGAGCTCTGTACAATCAACACTTTAGCAAATTCCACCATCACGCTATCGTGACTTATAAAAGAACCATTAATGACGACTATGGCATGAAGTTGAGTTGGGAACAACAATTTCTCTCGAAAATCTTAGATCAAAATGACATTAAGATAACTAATTTAGGTGAGGTGGAGAAAAGGTTGAAGCACAAGAAAGTCCTTATCGTTCTTGATGATGTGGATGATCTAGAGTTACTTAAGACTTTGGTGGGAAAAACTGAATGGTTTGGAGCTGGAAGCAAAATAATTGTGATCACTCAAGATATACAACTTCTCAAGGCTCATGAGATTGTCCATATACATGAGGTAGAGTTCCCCTCTGAAGGTCTTGCTCTAGAGATGTTATGCCGATATGCTTTTGGGAAAAACTCTCCACCTCATGGTTTTAGGGAACTCGCAGTTGAAGTTGCCAAGCTTGCTGGTAATCTTCCTTTGGGTCTCAGTGTCTTGGGTTCGTCTTTAAAAGGAAAGGGCAAAGATGAGTGGGTGGAGATGCTGCCTAGGCTCCGAGATGATTTGGACGGGAGAATTGATAAAACATTAAGAGTCAGCTACGATAGGTTAGATAAAAAGGATAAAGAGTTATTCCTTTCCATTGCATGTTTTTTCAATGGTATGAAAGTGAGTGTCATCAAAGACTTGTTTGGAAGCGTTGGGCTTAGAATGCTGGCTGATAAGTTCCTCATACGTATAACACGGAAAGAAGATAAATTCCGCATACTTAAAAAAACACCGGAAGAAACCATAGAGATGCACGATTTGCTACAAAAGTTGGGTATAGAAATTGATCGTGAAGAGTCCGAGAGACAACCTAGTAGACGTCGATTTCTGACAAATGCTGAGGATATTCGAGACGTACTTACCGATAAAAACATAGTAAGTTTTTGGCAGCTGCTTTAATGCATTTGGTGATTGATAAACTTTTACGATTGTTCCCTCCCGCTTTATCAAGTGTGGCGCTTTTGATTTCATAAAAAGGAAAACTGTTCTGATTGATGAACATAAAAGTTTTCTTCGGATTTTGTTTTCAGGGCATCAAAAATGTGCTCGGAATATCTTTGGATGTGACTGAGCCATTTTCCATAGATGAAAACTCGTTCAAAGGCATGCCTAATCTCCAGTACATAATTGTTCGTCATAGCAATCCCATGTTGCGGTTTACAGACATCACATTGGTTCTACCCCAAGGCCTCAGTTATTTACCCCGTAACCTCAAATTGCTAAACTGGGATAGGTATCCAGCGAAGTGTTTGCCTTCCAATTTTAACGTGAAGAACCTCGTTATACTCAAAATGAAGAATAGTAAGCTTGAGAAGCTGTGGGAAGGAAATCAGGTACGAATTCTAAATTTTATTAGTTATCAATTTTATAGCATAACTGTGTTAACTATTTTATGGGGGAAAGAAATGAAGGATAAAATTATCCAACAATTATTTTTTCGCTTTATATACAGGCTAGATTCTTAAATTCAGTTTCTAATGTTGTTATTTTGTTAAAAAAATATTAAAATTAATGAGTGTGTAGTCTCTCGTTTTTCCTATTTTGTTTTCAGCCACTTGGAAGCCTCAAGAAGATGGATATGAGATATTCCATATATTTGAAAGAAATTCCAGATCTTTCTAATGCCATAAACCTCGAGTTATTAAATCTTCAAGACTGCAATTCTCTGGTGACACTTCCTTCCTCGTTTCAGTCGCTTGAAAGTCTTGTGACGCTGAATCTGTCATATTGTACAAACCTGACGGAAATTCCAGATCTTTCTAATGCCATAAACCTCGAGGTATTAAATCTTGAAGGATGCAAGTCTCTGGTGACACTTCCTTCCTCGATTCAGAATGTTCTCAACTTGGAATCTCTGAAGGTTTTGAATCTCAAAGAATGTTGGCGGTTGAGAAATTTCCCTCAGATTTCAATGATCATGACGAACAGTTTCGCACAAGGAATTGAGATCGAGGTAGAAGATTCTTTATGGAACGAGAATCTTCGTGGACCCAGTTATCTTGATTGCCTTATGAAATGTATTCCAAGTAAATTTCGCCCAGAACATTTCGTAGAGCTCAACGTGAGCAGAATTATGCATAAGAAGCTATGGGATGGCGTCCAGGTACATTATGATCCACTGTTTATACATGTATACATAATAATGTTTGCTTATATCACTGATAATGATTGCAGCATAACAATGGTTCTTTTTTTTTTTGGTTCTGTTTCAGTCGCTTGAAAGTCTTGTGAAGCTGGATCTGTCATCTTGTAGAAACCTGAAGGAAATTCCAGATCTTTCGAAGGCCACCAATCTGGAGAGATTGATTCTCCACCATTGTTGTAGTTTGGTGATGATTCCTTCTACAATTGGGAATCTACAAAAATTGGAGGAGTTTGACATGTCATTTTGCGTAAGGCTGGAGGTTCTCCCAGAAAATGTCAACTTGGCATCTCTCTCACGCCTTGATCTCAGTTGTTGCTACAGGCTGAGAACATTTCCTCAGATTTCAAAAAGTATTATAACACTCATTCTAGATTGGACCGCCGTTGAAGAAGTTCCCTGCTGCATTGACAATTTCTCGAGGCTTACTTCACTAACGATGTCTTGTTGTAAGAGTTTGAAAAATATCTGCCCAAAGATTTTCAGACTAACACATCTTAAGGTAGCAGACTTTTCTCATTGTGATGAAATTGCAACAATGGAAGGTCACTTTTCGTGTATACCATTGCATGGAAACATTGAAAAGAGAAGTATGAGTTTTTTTAACTTCAGTTATTGCGTCAAATTGGATGGAGATGCGCGAGAACTCATCCTACGATCATGCTTCAAGTTTATGGTCTTACCAGGTGGAGAAGTGCCTATGTATTTCAAGCATCGAGCTTCTGGAAATAACCTAACTATCACTTTACCTCAGAGCTCTCTTTCTCAAGAATTCTTGCGATTTCAGGCTTGCATTGTGGTTGGTGATCGAATCAATTACAGAGACACTATCTTGACTGTACACTTGTACTTAAATGATGAGTATGAGTATGAGTATGAAGTAACTGATCTTTCTCTGCAGTTTTATGATATTAGCGACACGGATCATCTGGTTTCGGGTTCCTTCAAGTTCCGGCCTACAGTTCTTCCATCTAAATTGGACGTCAGTGATGTCAAGTTTAAGTTTTCCAGCTCCAAGTTGATAAAAGGATGTGGCGTACAACTCTTGAGTGTCTCTCCATCTCCGGATATTAGTAGTGGAAGA
Source organism: Boechera retrofracta (assembly GCA_015832515.1). NCBI lineage: Eukaryota > Viridiplantae > Streptophyta > Magnoliopsida > Brassicales > Brassicaceae > Boechera > Boechera retrofracta. The sequence goes on from JACCIV010034561.1 coordinate 495,650, forward strand.
TCTGAAACAGAGTACAACCAACAGTTTGGAGAAAAAGCTGATGTTGTAGAGACTGGGAGAAGTAAGAAGCGGATGCGGGTAAGCCTTTTGCCATAATTTGAACTGACAATTATAAAGCTATCTCTTGAGATTTTTTCTTTTTGTTTTTTTTTTGAGGATTAATACCATAGGGATGAACTATTTAACAGAATAGATCGTTTGATTTATAATGTAGATATCATCGGGAACATCTGAAGAATATTTCCCTTTGGCCAAATTGTACCGGACACAGGATTGACAGCTCTAGATCTGGAGCTTTCGTTAGGGCAGGGAGAAGTGTCATCAGTTTCTTCTTATCCATGTGTGAAGGGGCAGGGAGAAATTCCCATCGTTGATAAGCCGTGGAGGGAAAGAGCTTTTAAACTTTTTAAACCACTTCCTACTTACCCATCGTGATACGGTCTTCTTCTTTAATTACATCACAAAATTAGTCCTTGGTCTTCTTCTTCATTTGGTCTCTTTACCTTCAGAGTCATACCAATATTTCAACTCTGTAGCGTCTGGTGAATCAGGAATTATCATCACATTGCTTCTAGTGATAGTAGACAATGGAACACCTAGAAAAATTGGTTTATTTCAACACCCAATTTTAACAAAATGCTTATTTTAACTTGAAGATTTACCTTGAAAATCTCCAACTTTGAGAGACTTAATCGTGATAAAAGGGTACTTATCACGATTAAATCTCCAAGCTTTGATTACTGAACTACAAGATGCGGAAATTCCCATCGTGGATAAGCCATGGAAGGAAAGAGCTTTTTTAAACTTTCTGAACGACTTCCTCCTTATCCACTTCCTCTTAAACAACTATCTAAGTGTCTTCCATTAGGATCTGGAATACCACAAGACTTGTTGAGATGAGAGTTATTGACACTTGTACCCTAGATGATACGGTCGTTAATTACATCACACATGCATATGATTTTGTTTGCTCTTTCATTGTCTCACAACATGTATTCGGCAGCTTCATTCCATACCGTCAAAGCAAAGCTGAAAAGCGCATTTGATTTTTGCGGAGTTGTGAGACATGATTCTCCATTCTTCTTGGAACTACTGCCGCTAGTAGCGGTAGCGTTTTCAAATTTTACGTTTGCTTGTCAATTACAATTATAAACATTTATAATGAAAACTGCATACTTTTAAAAGTAAATTCAGATTTCATACGAATCTCAAATTTTAACAATTGAAACAACTATAGTTACGTGAACAGGATTAAGAAATTTAAAAAATATTAAAAAAAAGACGCAAAATCCACTTATCATATAACCCTTTCCCAAAAACTTCCAACCAATATGACTTTCATACGAGGTTAAATTAAGAATTCACAATTTAAAAACAAAGATGAATATGTTAAAAGTTCATAGTATAGTTCTTATTTATAAATATATAACACTATATGGTTAGAGAATATAAATTAACATTTTCAAAATATTACATTTTTTTTTTAACTTCGTCCAGCTTTACATACTATTTTTTTTAGTAGTTGCCAGGAAAACAAAGAAAGGTAACAAGGGGATACGGAGGAGAAGGAATGTTTTTTGTTGTTTGAATTAAAGAGGTTTCAAACAAAGAGATAAAACATAGGAATCTAACTTATTTCATGGTAGATCCTATGCGAAAGAAGTCCTCTCTCTTTCTCTCTCTCTTAAAACCGAGTCTTCAGGAATCAAAAGTCACCAAGTCACAAACTTTTATCCCATTGCATATTTCTGAGTCCAGCTTCTGGCAGTAGACTCATACTTGGCTCTATCGGTTTTGTACATGTGAGCAATCTCTGGAACCAATGGATCATCTGGGTTTGGGTCCGTTAACAATGAACATATCGAAAGCAAAACCTATAAATTCACAAAGGTTGGATTGAACTCAGAGTCAATTCATTATATATATATCTCGATTGCTATTGGTAAAAGAGTGCTTTTTCACCTTAGATATGGTGAGTGCAGGACTCCATTAGGATGAAACACTTTTTTCCTAAACGCAACCTGCAAGAGAAAGGGCATTTGAATTCCAATACAACCCATTTACTGATTTTAATTTGGTATAAGTGATTTTTGTTTAAAATGGTTTTGTCAACAAAGAAGAAAACTAAATGATCTGTAAAAATGGTTTTGTCACTTGCTGTCTTTCATCAGTGGAACTCGGGAAACGCTTCTTCCCACGCTGTTCAGCAGTGCTCGACCAGATTATGGACTGTGAGGATTGGACTCAACTGGCTTGCGGAGAAGAAGAAACCCCTGAGACACGACTACAAAAGAAGTAAAGGTACATGGAAATACAAGCGACATTAGAGAAGGCTTTTAGTGAGGACAATTTGGAATAAGGAAAGTCGTCCCTGACAGCTTCGTCTTCTTCCACATCGAAATCAACCGGTGGAAAGAGGACTAACCGTAAACTCCCTCATCGGCGTCGGTGAGACTGTTTCATGATGATAGTTTTGTTCTTCATTTTTGTATTTTTGTGTATTCTAGCTGCAGTTGTGTGATTGGCATATTCTATAATATAATTTTACTTCTCTATATATATAGATTACATTTATCTATCTTTTCGTTACATAGATGTGTAGAATAAATGAATAAGATTTGAATTTCATGAACCAAAAGTGAATTATTTCAAAAATGTTGTATATGAGAATGGAAGAATATGAAAGTCGGTGGGTAGTGAATAAATGATAGGTGAATAGAGATATCTCCCGACCCAAGAGGACAGCTAAAAAGAAAGTGACGTTCACGTGCCTGTCTTTTTTAGTTGACCCTACCATAAAGTGAAAGTTACTAATAACAAAGTGAAAGACTAAGAGCTTTCGAGGAAATGAGGGAGTAGTTTCTGTCTCAACTGTCACGAAACTCTTGTTAGTATACACTAAAGTCTTTCTCATCTATTCTCTCTCTCAGTATGTATTACTGATTTACTTCAGAGTACGTTCCCTTCGGATTATTTTGTCTCTTCACTCTACCTTCTTCCATGGCGTCTTCTTCTTCTAGCAGCCGTAGATACCACGTTTTCCCGAGCTTCAGTGGTCAAGATGTCCGCAAATCGTTCCTCAGCCATCTTCTCAAGGAGCTCCGTCGCAAATCAATCGATACATTCATAGACAACAGTATCGAGAGAAGCCTCCCTATCGACCCTGCGCTTTTGTTGGCGATTAAAGAATCAAGGATCTCAATCGTCATATTCTGTAAAAGCTATGCTTCATCCACGTGGTGCTTGAATGAATTGGTTGAGATCCACAAGTGCTTTAAGGAGTTGAAGCAAATGGTGATTCCGATATTCTACGATGTTGTTCCTTCTGATGTTGGAAAGCAGACCGGAGAATTTGGAAAGCTCTTTGAAGAGGCATGCAAGGGCAAACCAGAAGATCATAACCAAAGTTGGATGCAAGCTCTCAGATATGATCTTCTGAACTGGTATACTATCTTCGATTATATAATTTATATTTATGACTTTTCATTAATAAAAGATTAATTATTATGTTTCAAATACACTATCTAATTATTTTTTTTAACGTGAATTGATTTAAGGACATTGAACTATCTATTTATGTTTTTGTTAACTGACTTTTGTTACCTAAGTTGACTTATATCATTCTATTTTGATTTATGCATCAAATTAATTTTTTAGAGTATCGACTTAATTTTTTTTTTCCAACAATTTGTTTTAAAAAAAACGACTTATATTTTAATTGTAAATAAATTTATTATAGCTGTTGACATATTAATTTATGTTTATGGACTTATTATTTTTCACCATAGATTATATACCCTCGGTAGACTTAATTTAAAATTAATTATTATATTTAAATTAAATATAACTTATATTTCAAAATTTCAAAAGTTTTAGTGTAAATTTCAAATTTCTACTAAAATTAATGGTATCCTATCAAATAATTCAGGTTTTTTAAATTATCTTAGAACGAGATCTTTTTGGCATAGTGTTCGATTGTGCTTTTATATTTGTCTTTTTAATGACAATTGATTATTGTTATTAGGCCTGATGAAGCAAACTTGATTGAAACCATCAAAACCTATGTTTCGAATAAGCTTTTTACTCTGTCAAGTGATGTTGGTGATTTAGTTGGACTTGAAGCTCATTTGGAGAGATTAAGTTCAATGTTGTGCTTCGAATCTGAAGAAGCTAGAATGGTAGGGATTGTGGGACCTTCGGGGATCGGTAAGAGTACCATAGGAGGAGCTCTGTACAGTCAACACTTTAGCAAATTCCACCATCACGCTATCGTGACTTATAAAAGAACCATTAATAACGACTATGGCATGAAGTTGAGTTGGGAACAACAATTTCTCTCGAAAATCTTAGGCCAAAATGACATTAAGATAGCTAATTTAGGTGAGGTGGAGAAAAGGTTAAAGCACAAGAAAGTCCTTATCGTTCTTGATGATGTGGTTGAACTAGAGTTACTTAAGGCCTTGGTGGGAAAAACTGAATGGTTTGCAGAATAATTGTGATCACTCAAAATAAGCAACTTCTCAGGGCTCATGAGATTGACCATATATATGAGGTAGAGTTCCCCTCTGAAGGTCTTGCTCTAGAGATGTTATGCCTATATGCTTTTGGGAATAACTCTCCACCTGATGGATTTAGGGAACTCGCAGTTGAAGTTGCCAAGCTTGCCGGTAATCTTCCTTTGGGTCTCAGTGTATTGGGTTCGTCTTTAAAAGGAAAGGGCAAAGATGAGTGGATGAAGATTCTGCCTAGGCTCCGAAATTATTTGGACGGGAAGATTGAGAAAACATTAAGAGTCAGCTACGATAGGTTAGATAAAACAGATCAAGAGTTATTCCTTTCCATTGCATGTTTTTTCAAAGGTAAGAAAGTGAGTGTCATCGAAAACTTGTTTGGAGACATTGGGCTTACAACGCTGGCTGATAAGTTCCTCATACATATAACACCGAAAGAAACCGTAGAGGTGCACGATTTGCTACAAAAGTTGGGTATAGAAATTGATCGTGAAGAGTCCGAAAGAAAAGCTAGTAGACGTCGATTTCTGACAAATGCTGAGGATATTCGAGACATACTTACCGATAAAAACGTAAGTTTTTGGCAGCTGCTTTAATGCATTTGGTGATTGATAAAGCTTTACGACTGTTCCCTCCCGCTTTATCAAGTGTGGCGCTTTTGATTTAAAAAAAAAAGGAAAACTGTTCTGATTGATAACACAATAGTTTTCTTCGAATTTTGTTTTCAATAGATGAAAACTCGTTCGAAGGCATGTCTGATCTCTAGTACATAATTATTCATCATAACTTGTGGGTGTTAAATTATAGAGACATCAGATTGGATCTACCCCAAGGCCTCAATTATTTACCACGTAAACTCAAATTGCTAAAGTGGAATAAATATCCAGCAAAGTGTTTGCCTTCTAATTTTAACGCGAAGACCATCGTTATACTCAGAATGAAGTATAGTAAGCTCGAGAAGCTATGGGAAGGAAATCAGGTACGAATTCAAAATTTTATTAGTTATCAATTTTATAACAGAACTGTGTTAGAATAGTTAAAAGTAGTTAACAATTTTATGGGGGAAAGAAGCGAAGGATAAAATTTTCCAACAATTTTTTCTCTCTTTATATACAGGCAATTTTTTTTTTTTTTTTGGTCAACACGGGCTAGGTGCTTAAATTCAGTTTCTAATATTGTTATTTTCCAAATTAACCCTAATAGGCTAATATATATTTGTTAAAAAAAGTTAAAATTAATGAGTGTGTAGTATCTCTTTTCTCCTATTTTGTTTTCAGCCACTTGGAAGCCTAAAGCAGATGGATATGAGATATTCCAAATATTTAAAAGAAATTCCAGATCTTTCGAATGCCACAAACCTCGAGGTATTAAATCTTGGAGGATGCAAGTCTCTGGTGACACTTCCTTCCTCGATTCAGAATGTTCCAACTCATCTCACCTTATCTCTGAAGTATTTCAATTTCAAAGGATGCTGCCAGTTGAGAAATTTCCCTCTGATTTCAATGATCATGACGAACAGTTTCGCACAAGGAATTGAGATTAAGGTAGAAGGTTGTTCATGGAACAAGAATTTCCGTGGACCCAGTAATCTTCATTGCCTTATGAAATGTATTCCAAATAAATTTCGCCCAGGACATGTCGTAGGGCTTACAATGAGCAAAATTAGGCTTAAGAAGCTATGGGAAGGCGTCCAGGTACATTGTTAATTAATGTTGATTCTTGTTTACAACTAATTAAGCTAACCACTGTTTATACATGTATACATAATAATATTGCTTATAATATTAATCATTTATAATTAAAAAGGGACCATTTATAAAATTAATATTATTATATCACTGATAATGATTGAAGCATAACAATGGTTTTTTTTTTTTTTTTTTTTTTGTGTTCTGTTTCAGTCGCTCGAAAGTCTCGTGACGCTGAATCTGTCATGTTGTAGAAACCTGACGGAATTTCCAGATCTTTCGAAGGCCACCAATCTGGAGTATTTGTCTATCAACTATTGTGAAAGTTTGGTGAGGGTTCCTTCTACAGTTGGGAATCTACAAAAATTGAAGGAGTTTGAAATGTCATTTTGCGAAGGGCTGGAGGTTCTCCCAATCGATGTCAACTTGGCATCTCTCTCATGCCTTAATCTCGTTGGGTGCTCCATGCTGAGAACATTTCCTCAGATTTCAACAAGTATTAAAACACTCATTCTAGATGGCACCGCCATTGAAGAAGTTCCCTGCTGCATTGACAATTTCTCGAGGCTTACTTCACTAAAGATGACTAATTGCGAGAGTTTGAAAAATATCTGCCCAAAGATTTTCAGACTAACACATCTTAAGGTAGCAGACTTTTCTTACTGTGCAATGGTAACAATGGAAGGTTTGATTCGCTGGAAGAGTTCTACCGCGACGCTAGGCTTGTTCTCGCTGACGGCCGGCAAGTATCTTTCCACCGCTGCATTATGTCAGCGAGAAGCCCCTTCTTCAAGAACTCTTTAGCCGCCGCCGCCATTAAGGAGAAACTCGAGCTGAAGGAGATTGCCAAGGATTACGAAGTCGGCTTCGATTCGGTTGCGACTGTTTTGGCGTATGTTTACAGCAGCAGGATGAGGCCGCCGCCCAAAGGAGTTTCTGAATGTGCAGATGAGAATTGTTGCCACGTGGCTTGCCGTCCGGCCGTGGATTTCATGTTAGAGGTTCTCTATTTGGCTTTCATCTTCAATATCCCCGAATTAGTTACACTCTATCAGGTAATAACACCGTTCATTCTTCTGCATAAATAAGCTTCTTATATATATGGTTGCACTTCTTGAGTACTTGTATTTGCATTTCTCAGAGGCATTTACTGGATGTTGTTGACAAAGTTGTTATAGAGGACACATTGGTTATACTCAAGCTTGCTAATATATGTGCTAAATCATGTACGAAACTGTTTGATAGATGCAAAGAGATTATTGTCAAGTCTGATATAGATATCGTTAGTCTTGACAAGTCTTTGCCGCAAGATGTTGTCAAACAAATTATTGACAACCGTTACGACCTCGGTTTGGAGGTACCTAAACTAGATAAACATGTCTCCAATATACATAAGGCTCTTGACTCAGATGATGTCGCGTTAGTCAAGATGCTTTTGACTGAAGGCCACACCAATCTAGATGATGCCTATGCTCTTCATTTCGCTGTTGCATATTGCGATGTGAAGACCGCAACAGATCTCCTAGATCTTAAACTTGCTGATGTCAACCATCAAAATCAGAGGGGATACACGGTGCTTCATGTCGCTGCGATGCGCAAGGAGCCACAGCTGATACTATCTCTATTGGAAAAAGGTGCAAATGCATCTGAGACAACTTTGGAAGGTAGAACTGCTCTTTTGATAGCAAAACAAGCCACTATGGCGGTTGAGTATAATAATGTTCCAGAGCGATGCAAGCATTCTCTCAAAGGTCAAGTATGCATAGAAATATTAGAGCAAGGTGACAAACGAGTTACAATTTCTAGAGATGTTCCTCCATATCTTGCAGTGTCTGCCGAGGAACTGAAGGAAAGGCTACTCGATCTTGAAAATAGAGGTATCTCTCAACTCTTGTTTCTTTAATTTTACTTTTTATTTTTTAGGTCTCATATGTTTGGATTGGACTTTGTGTGCTCTGTTAGGAAACCGAGTGAACTAATGATAACAATACTTTGTGTCCACTGTTTAGTTGCACTTGCTCAACGTCTCTTTCCAAGGGAAGCACAAGTTGCAATGGAATGCACCCAAATGAAAGGAACATGTGAGATCATAGTGACTAGCCACGAGCCTGACCGTCTCACTGGTACAAAGAGGACATCACCGGACGTAAGGATAGCACCTTTCAAAATCCTAGAAGAGCATCAAAGTAGACTGAAAGCGCTTTCTAAAACTGGTATGGATTCTCACCCACTTCATCTACTCCTTATCAACAAGGAACAAAACTAAATGATCTTTAAAAATGGTTTTGTCACTTTCTGTTTTTCATCAGTGGAACTCGGGAAACGCTTCTTCCCACGCTGTTCAGCAGTGCTCGACAAGATTATGGACTGTGAGGATTTGACTCAACTGGTTTGCGGAGAAGAAGACACCCCTGAGACACGACTACAAAAGAAGCAAAGGTACATGGGAATACAAGCGACATTAGAGAAGGCCTTTAGTAAGGACAATTAGGAAAGTCGTCCCTGACAGCTTCGTCTTCTTCCACATCGAAATCAACCGGTGGAAAGAGGTCTAACCGTAAACTCTCTCATTGGCGTCGGTGAGACTCTTGCCTCATGGGGTAATTTTTGCTGTACCATATAAATCTGTTTTCATCGTTAGTATCATATAGTTTTGTTCTTCATTTTGCATCCTGTGTATTCTAGCTGCAGGTGTGTTTCAAACAAATGTTGTAACATTTTGAACTAGCGATATTCAGATTTGTAATATATATTTATGTACATCAACAATAACCCATGATGGTGTTACAGACTTTCTAGAATCAAAGTGTGAAATAATGACAAATAGTTCATCTTTAGGGTATCTTCCACCAAGAACCAAAAGAATATTCCAGTCCCCTTGTTGAAGGTCAACAAGAATCCAGACTCTTGGAAGAAACGTTCACTGAACTTCTGGCAACATTCATGTTAACTCATGTTATCTCATGTTATATGTATCTTCCTTATTTCTAGTTGTGGGATCTTCAGTGCATCTTTTAACCTTTTCTAACTCGAATTACACAGCAAGTTAGTTTCAGGGCTGAGATAAGAGAACACTGAGTGGGCAGGTAAGGCGCGTCCTCCTAGAAGCAGCCTAACACTCGGAGGCTGGGAGCTAACTCAGTATAGATCTGATGCGTAATAGTCAGCTCCATTGCATCCATCATTTGTGAATGACACAAGTTACGGATCCCTTTGCCACATTTCTGGGTGCAGAGAGATCAAGAAAGGAACACAGTGCCGTGAGAGAATAACAGTCCACTCTGCTTTTTATCAATTGAGGAGATCCTGGAAACATATTTATTGTTTTAACGCATCTGTGTTTCATAATAAATTGAATCTCAAGGTTTTCTGAATCATACAATCACCCTGTTTAGATCTCTTTAATATACAAAATAGCAACAATGTCTATGGTACAAAACTACGATATATATAACACGAACCAAACCGGTCTTAGTCCTACTTCCCAAGCGTCAAAGGATACAATAGAAACAGTAAGCACTAATCCACGCAAAATCCAAATCCATCTAACTTCAGCTCTTCTTCTTCTGAGTAGTTCGAGGACTTGTTTTTTTGTTTTGACTTACCAGATAAGTTTTGTTGGAGGCGGTGGCAGAGACATTTCCGGTTCTGTTATGTTCATGAGAACTTTTCGTGATCCCTTGCAAATTTCCAATTCGGTATATGTATATCCTCGAAAGCTCTTAGTCTTTTACTCTGCAAAAATATTAAGAAGACAGAAATTATGTGGTTGTCAATTGTCACTGAATTATAAGACGAAACCATTGTTCAAGATAGACATAATAGAAGGATGATTGCTTGGAATCTCAAGCATAGTCTCCAAATTAGTGTCGTTCACCACGGGAAAATGTACATGCTTAATCAGATCCGGCGAAACAACTACAGGGAACCTACCGAATATTTTGAACTCTGATTTCTGCTTATCTAATCCAAAAAGTGGATAAAGCCCATTCATCAATGTACTTAACGCAGTCTTTGGCCTAACTCTGATCTTTTTAGGAGTTGACCCTTCATAAAAAACGCCATGAGGACCATACTTGATAGAACCATTCCAGTAACACAACACCATAACCTTTTCTCTCAAGGTTTCCATCGCCATGAGCACAATAGTCCTACAGTGAATTCAAAGTAAAAATGTAAACCTTTTTGTCCTAAACTCCTAACATACAAAACCATAGAAAACACCTATATCTAAAAGGAAGGCTAAAGCTTTTTGGCGANAAACGCCATGAGGACCATACTTGATAGAACCATTCCAGTAACACAACACCATAACCTTTTCTCTCAAGGTTTCCATCGCCATGAGCACAATAGTCCTACAGTGAATTCAAAGTAAAAATGTAAACCTTTTTGTCCTAAACTCCTAACATACAAAACCATAGAAAACACCTATATCTAAAAGGAAGGCTAAAGCTTTTTGGCGACAGAAGCAGATAAACCCTAAACAGTGATACTCAAAACCAAGACTTATAAAGATCTACGTACCTCAGAACCGGAGACTTTCAAATCGGGAGTCACAATGAAGACTGAATTTCAGAAATGGAAGTAATTTTCACGTTTAGCTAAGGATTCCTCCGGTGATGTGGCCACCGATGAAAAAGACAACTACTGTAGTACTGTACTCTTGCTTTCACAGCTTTTCGAAATATATATTACAGTAAAACCAAAAATACTGAAATAGAAGTATAACTGGGCCGAAAAAAGAAAGCCCGTTAATGTTTGAGTCCGTTTTAAACTAGCCTAAAATTAACTTTCATGTCCCAATGATTTTTTAAAAATTAACTTTAATTTTTGGTTAGTTTAACTTTCATCCCATCCCTGTCTAAAATTAACTTTCATCCCATCCCTGTCTAAAATTAACTTTCATCGGTGATCACATGGTCCACATCACCGGAGAAATCCTTAGGTTAGGTGAAATTACTTCCATTTCTGAAAGATCCAAGCTTCTCTCTGCGACACCCGATTCGAAAATACCTGTTATTTTTGTCAGGTGCGTAGAACTTTACAAGTCTTAGTTTTGGGTATCACTGTTTAGAGTTTATGTTTTTGAATGGGTTTATCTGCTTCTTGTTAGAATATAATTGAGTTTAATAAATTATATGTTATAATTATATGTACTTGCGTATAAACGTACGGGTGTGTATGTTAAGTTAAAGGGTGTGTAGAAGAGTTGTTACTTTGTAGGATAAGTAACAACTGTTACCGACTGTTAGCAACGGTTACTTCGTAAACATCTATATAAATGTATGTGTGTTGTTGTGTTTATTGATATTTAAGTTTCGTAAACATCTCTGGAGAGTTACGTGCTTTTTTGGTTTATTCTTTCTCTTTTATTTCTTGTGCACAAAGAAATTTAAAGAGAGAAGAATCATAAATTCCAACACTTTTGTAGCTAAAAAGCTTTCTCCTTTTAGATCTGGTAGTATCGTTGATATGGATCTTTCTCGGTTTTTGCATGTTAGGAATCTAAGCCTAAGTATTTTACATTTTTCTTTGAATTTATTGCAGGCTTCTTGTGCTCATTGGTGATGGAAACATATATTCAGTGATAAGGTTTGATCTCTATCCCCAACTTCTTCTTCTTATTCTTGTGTAGGGCATTGAGAATTTTCGGGTACCCTCAGTTTTGAATTTACTTTTTTTGTGTCATTGTCAAATCTTTTCTTCCCGCTTAATTTCCCCTGATAAATTGTATCGGACATTGTCATCGGAAACGGACATTAAGGAGATTGAATTGAGCACATTAGTAATTGAATTGTGCCAAAGAACTTACACAGAAAATAGATCCATACAAAATGGGCAAATTTGAAAGTTGGAGATCACATACAAAGTCTCTCTTCAACTAGAATCAACTATAAAATTATTTGGCAAATAGTGCAAACAAATGTCTGAAACGTACATATCAAACACAAACACAAATGTCTTTACTTTGGGATATATTACTATCGGTTTTGTCAACGTCATTCTGAAACATAAGCCGGAAAAAAAAGCTTTTACTTTTCTCGCAATCGAACCCAGGGGAAATTCTTCTACGCTTAATTGGATTTCGAAATTCTTCTTTTTTACTTTTAGAATTGAATATGGTTTCTTAATTTGCAGTCAGAATCAGAGAAGAAGATCCTTACGGAGGATAAGCTTGAGCAGAAGAAGAAGAAGAAGGTTTGACTTCTGATTTTTTTTTTTTTTTTTGTCTTCTGCTTCGTGATTCCATTTGAAATTCATGATTGGTCTTGTTAATCATGTCTCTTTGATTGCATATTTTTAATTTCAAAGACCTGTGTTAGGCTGTAAGCTATTCAACAGGTTGCCACTTGGATTCAACTACTTCTTGAAGCTAATTGCTCTATTATCTTTTAGATAGAAAACTTTGATTCCCATTCTCATGTGTAAGTATTGTAGCAGCAACCACATGTCATTCGTTTGTGCTGTTGTTGCAAGCTCTACTTCAGTGTTTATTGGATTTGTGAAAATAGAGTACTTTGTTTGAGCACGAGAATGGTTTAATACATTATACATGTAGTATTATATGTTTGTCAGATTCTTATTAGAATGGTTTAATACATGTAGCTACTGATCTGCAGCTTATAATTGGATATCGGCTCAGTTTTATTTTTTTTCAACATCAAGGGTTTAGTAAACCTATCCGAGAAGAGCTTCTTCACTGACTTGATGTGTTATTATTTGATTGCTTTCATTGATTCATCTCTATGTCTTTTGTTGTCTTCTTTCGTTTCATTAATGCATATCAAAGTCATCCTTATGTTGAAATTCTATATAGATTTCATAGATTATTTAGTCTTCAGTTCTTATGTTATTTAGTCTTTTGGAGATTTATAATCTTTTTAAGTTCATTTTAGCCTTAAATGGAGATTTACTGTTCTCTATTTGTTGATTTCTGCTCATTCGCTTATCTAAAATTAGACTGTTCTCTGTTTGTTGATTTTCTGCTCATTCTTTGTATACGATTCTCTTCTGCAACCCTAGGAATTTGATTTGGACTTTATGTGTTTATTGATGTTTCATTTCATGGTTTAATTGATGCGATATATTGGTTTAGTGAGTTGAACTTGTAAGCTTTGGCTCAAATGTGCAATTTTGTTTTGTGTTTCAGAAAAATGTCTACCTCCGCTTCTTCACCTTCAAGAACACCAGGACCAATACAGCCTCAGTTTTGTATCTCGGAGACCGAATTTCTAAGTTCACCTAAGATTTCGATAAAGTGTCCCATTGTGGGGGTGACGCGATTTTTAGACAATACTCTTGAGGAAGAAGATCGTCTTTGGTTGAAATCTGCTAATCAATTTAAACACTTATGGCACATATCCAATGAGTCCAAACGCAGGCTGCAGGGTATGTGGATGCTTCTGCTCCACACTGTTCATATCAAAGACAACGTGGAAGCTTGGTTTGTCGTAAATGGTGTTCCCATACGATATTCCCTGATTGAGCATAGTCTTCTTTCCGGGTTAGATACTACTCCTTATCCTGCTAGTGAAGGAGACTTTAGTTTTGTGAATAAACATTTTGAAAAGGAGGAGAAAATAAGTAGAAAAAAGGTAAAAGAAAAGTTGACAAGTATGGAAATTGGTACTGAACGTAGAAAGATGGCATTACTGTATTTATTAGCTTCATTGTTTAAGAGGCCAAGTAGGGATGTCGATCCCATCGACACATTCCTACTGAAGATTGTCTCTGACCTGGATTTTTGTTGCAACTATCCTTGGGGTCGTTACACATTCAATGAATGTCTGAAGAACATACAATATTTGGTGACATATTATCAAAGTCGCTCGAAGAAAATAACGAATTTTGTCGGCTTTAATATTCCTCTGGAGGTAAATTGTACAGCATTTTAATAGATTTATATGCTTAAATAAAGTTAATTCTAATTTATTTGTATGTAGATTTTGGTGTTTGAGTGTATTCCAGCACTCAAAAGAAATTTTCGAAAGGATATGGAAGAATGTGGAGATGATTGTCCAAGGATGTGTAAGACGATATATGCATCTAAGACAGTTTTCAGTTTGGAGAAAATTTATTATACACTTGGAAAGAACAATGTTAGTTAAATTTAATACTAAAGAGAAAGGAAAATAGCATTAGAGAATAATATATCCTTTTTTTCTATTTTAATCATAGTTTGATTTTAAAGTTTTGTGTTTTACAGGAAATTTGTAGTGTGTTGGAAATGGAACCCGAGCATGATGTTAGTGATACTGATCCAATGATTGCTAGTTGGATCGAGTGTCTAAGGTTTAATGAAGTTTGGTGGGAGGACCTATTCAATAAAGATATTGCTTTCCGACCGGTATAACTATTAAAATTGTTTGTGTTTGGTTATTTTTGGTGATTTTTCCGTCTTTAAAAAGAACTTGCCAGCACAGGTACATGATTCTCGTAATGGAGCTCCTGAGAATCCAAGGGTTCCTCCTCCATCTGAGGATAGTTTAAACAGACGTGTTGAAACCCTTCCTCCATCTGAGGATAGTTTAAATAGAGGAGATAGTTTAAATGGAAATATTGAAGAAATTGAAATGCTTCTCGGCATTGGAGGAAGCGGATTGAATTGTCCAGTTAGAAGGACAAAATGAATTATAGATTTTCTCAGCGCTAGAGAAGAAGACAGAGTGCCAGAGAATTCAAATGAGGAACATTCCCGACAGGTATAACTATTAAAATTGTTTATATTTGATAATTTTTGGTGATTTGTCTTTTTGTTGTTTTTGTTTTTTTTGTTTTTTTTTTTCCTTCTTTAAAAACTAAAAACTTGTAAATACAGGGTTCTCTTGACAACAATCTTTCACAAGAAAGATTGAATAGTGACGATGGAAATTATGAAGAAAACTTTGAGGAACGTCTAGTGGAAGATATGAATGCATCTGATGGACCTCCTCAGAATCTACAGACTCCTGGGGTTGCTACTTCATCTTCTCCGATTCTTGAAAACAATCTTTCAGAAGGAAGATTGAATAGTGTAGTTGGAATAGTGAATCGAGATTCTGAAGAAAACTTAAGGGATCGTCAAGATGATGCATTTGAAGGATACAGAGGATACAGTCAAGTTGTTAATATGAATGCATCTGATGGGCCTCCTCAGAATCAAGAGACATTTTTAGTTCCTCAAACACCGGTTACTCCTCCATCTTCTCACTATTCAATCCATCCTCCCTTCACTAAGCGCCTCCAATCCACTTCATTGTAGCCTCTTTTGAGTCTGTCACACTCAAAATTTCACGATAAGTTGGCAGAAAAGTAGCGGTGTACCTCTCACAAACAAAGAGAGCTGAAGTATCTGACTCCAACCGAGCAAAAGCAGTTTCAAACGTTGGCACTGAAGCCAACATCCACAGTTGGAGTGCCATGGGAAAACCTTTCAGATCTTTCTTCTTCCCAGGTATAAACTTTAGCTCGTTTACAGATTCTACGAGTAAGTCAAACGCCATTTTTCCCCAAAGATATGTATGCATTTTGATTTTCCCTCTCTCCAAAAGAAACTCTTCTTAAGGCTATACTTCAACAAAAATATTGTCTCTAGAAGAAGCAACATAGCCATCCTGACTTTGCTTTCACCATCTTCCAAACCACGTAATAGAGCTACCAAATCAGCCGGATTGTGACTTCCTTCTACTGTAGGCCAATTGATGTTTTCTTCGTCTTGAATATTATCTTCCGCATAGCAAGGAAGTCCCGTGACAAGATGGAATTCACGTAAAGAGAATCGCATCGGTTGATTGTTAAAGTAGAACCAAAGCTCATCCTTCCTTGTCGTAGTAATCTGTCTAGCTACAAGATAATGAACCAACTGTGCCGAGAATCCCAATCCCTCTCCCTCTTTTGCACCGCCTGCTGGCCTTAAAGCCGCTTTTATTATCGGCCCAAGGAAAGTATTTTTCAGCTGATTGAATAACGGCTCGGAGAGACTTTCTTTAACTAGCTTCACGTACTTAAACGTCGAATGATTGTTGATTGATTGCGTGTCAGTGCTTTCTTCTCCTATCGCGAATCTTGTAGACGGCAAATTGATTCGACTGGACGCGGCAATTATACTGTGTTCACCGTCCATTATGTAAAAACCGGCAATGCTAAAACCTGCAATTAAACAACGGAAAGCTCCATCAAGAGAAAGATAAAGTCCTCTGAAATGGTAACGAGACACTAGTAATAACGAGACACCACCAAATTCAGATTCAAAACAAGTTCATTGGTCAAAGCAAAAACGATAAATATATTGTCATAGAAACAACTTGTATTTAATAATTTCGTATTCTCAACACAACAAGATCAATCTCCTAAGTTCCAAATACACTGAGTCTACAAAACTATAGACCTCATACACAACAACTTCTGGCAGTAAAACAAACAGCTTATGAAAACAAGTTCATAGGTGAAAGTGAAAGCTTACTAGACTAATTACATATCAATCATATATAAACTTACTTTATTTTAAAGATTATAATATTACCTAAATTAGTTTAATTTTTTTATAGAAAATGGAATAAGTAAATATTCCATAAAATTATAGCTGATTTTATTGTTTTCTAAATTTGATTTTTAAAAATCAATTTTTTAAAAATATTGTTTTAACTAAATAATTAATTAGTAACATAAATATGTAAAAATGTTAATTTTATAATTCAATTATATATATATAATATACTATTAAAATATTTAAAAATATTTATTTAATTATTTAATTTTAAAAAAAATATTATAAATATTTTATCCCGTATTATACGCGGGAATCACCTAGTTTTAAATTGTTTGTCGTGTCAATATATGAGAATGGAAGAATATGAAAGTGGGTGGGTAGTGTCAATAAATGGCCTCAACCCAAGAGAACAGCTAAAAAGATAGTGCCGTTCACATGCATGCCTTTCAGTTGGCCCTACCATAAAATTGATTTGTTTGACGTTCACATTTTGTTTTTAATTAAAAAGAATAAATTGATTTGTTTTTTTTTTTGCATTAAAATTGATTTGTTAGACTTTCTATATTAATCTTGATCAATTTTTGTTAATAAGGGTCGATTGAAAAAGACAAGCATGTGAAGGTCAAACAAATCAATTTTATTAACAAAGATTAGTCTTCAAACAAATCAATTTTATTAACAAAGATTAGTCTTCAAACAAATCAATTTTATTAAGAAAGACTAGTCTTTCTTTATTAACAAAGTGACGTTCCTAATAAAAAAAGTTTAATTAGACGAATTGGCATAAGCCATTGTTTGTACTGAAAACTCGGTTTGATTAATGAAGGAGTAGTTTCTGTCTCAACTGTCACTATGTCTTTCTCATCTATTCTCTCTCTCAGTACGTTCCCTTCAGATTATTTTGTCTCTTCTCTCTAACTTCTTCCATGGCGTCTTCTTCTTCTAGCAGCTGGAGATACGATGTTTTCCCGAGCTTCAGAGGTCAAGATGTCCGCAAATCGTTCCTCAGCCATCTTCGCAAGGAGCTCGGTCGCAAATCAATCGATACATTCATAGACGACGACAGTATCGAGAGAAGCCTCCCTATCGCCCCCGCGCTTTTGTTGGCGATAAAAGAATCAAGGATCTCAATCGTCATATTTTCTAAAAACTATGCTTGAATGAATTGGTTGAGATCCACAAGTGCTTTAAGGAGTTGAACCAAATGGTGATTCCGATATTCTACGATGTTGCTCCTTCTGATGTTCGAAAGCAGACCGGAGAATTCGGAGAGCTCTTTAAAGAGACATGCAAGGGCAAACCAGAAGATCATAAACAAAGGTGGATGCAAGCTCTCAGTGATGTAGCAAAGATGGCCGGATATGATCTTCTGAACGGGTATATTATCTTCGATTATATAATTTATATTCATGACTTTTCATTCATAAAAGATTAATTATTATGTTTAAAATACACTATCTTTTTTTTTTTAAACGTGAATTGATTTGAGGATATTGAACTATCTATTTATTTTTTGTTTACTGACTTTTGTTACCTAAGTTGACTTGTTAATAAAACTGATTTGTTTGAATTGTCAATTTATATTTTAGATTAGTTTGTTGAAATTTAATTTTAATTTGGGTAGACTTATTTTATAATAGTCGATTTATAATTTGAATGATTAAATTTTTACATAGTCGACTTATTTTAAATTATTGATTTATTTGTTTTGTCCGTAGATTTATATTTTACTTCCATCAAATTATTTATTTTTGGTAGAGTTATATCATTCTATTTTGATTTATTAATCAAATTGATTTTTTAGACTATCGATTTAATTTTTTTCTTCAACAATTTATTTTATAAAAATTGACTTATATTTTAATTGTAAATAAATTTATTATAGCTGTTGACATATTAATTTATGTTTATGGACTTATTACTTTTCACCATAGATTATATATCCTCGGTAGACTTAATTTAAAATTAATTATTATAGTTCAAAATTTCAAAAGTTTTAGTGTAAGTTTCAAATTTCTACTAAAATTAAGGGTTTCCTATCAAATTATTCAGTTTTTCAATCATCTTAGAACTATATCTTTTTGGCATAGTGTTCGCTTGTGCTTTTATATTTGTCTTTTTAATGACAATTGATTATTGTTATTAGGCCTGATGATGAAGCAGACTTGATTGAAAGCATCACCAACTATGTTTCGAATAAGCTTTTTACTCCGTCAAGTGATGTTGGTGATTTTGTTGGACTTAAAGCTCATTTGGAGAGATTAAGTTCAATGTTGTGCTTCGAATCTGAAGAAGCTAGAATGGTAGGGATTGTGGGACCTTCGGGGATCGGTAAGAGTACCATAGGAAGAGATCTGTACAGTCAACACTTTAGCAAATTCCACCATCACGCCATCGTGACTTATAAAAGAACCATTAATGACGACTATGACATGAAGTTGAGTTGGGAGGAACAATTTCTCTCGAAAATATTAGGTCAAAATGACATTAAGATATATAAATTAGGTGAGGTGGAGAAAAGGTTAAAGCACAAGAAAGTCCTTATCGTTCTTGATGATGTGGTTGAACTAGAGTTACTTAAGACCTTGGTGGGAAAAACTGAATGGTTTGGACCTGGAAGCAGAATAATTGTGATCACTCAAAATAGTCAACTTCTCAAGGCTCATGAGATTGACCATAATCATATATATGAGGTAGAGTTCCCCTCTGAAGGTCTTGCTCTAGAGATGTTATGCCGATATGCTTTTGGGAAAAACTCTCCACCTCATGATTTTAGGGAACTCGCAGTTGAAGTTGCCAAGCTTGCCGGTTATCTTCCTTTGGGTCTCAGTGTCTTGGGTTCGTCTTTAAAAGGAAAGGGCAAAGATGAGTGGGTGAAGATGCTGCCTAGGCTCCGAGATGATTTGGATGGGAGAATTGAGAAAACATTAAGAGTCAGCTACGGTAGGTTAGATAAAACAGATCAAGAGTTATTCCTTTCCATTGCATGTTTTTTCAAAGGTAAGAAAGTGAGTGTCATCGAAGACTTGTTTGGAAAGATTGGGCTTAGAACGCTGGCTGATAAGTTCCTCATACGTATAACACCGGAAGAAGCCGTAGAGATGCACGATTTGCTACAAAAGTTGGGAATAGAAATTGATCGTGAAGAGTCCGAGAGACAACCTAGTAGACGTCGATTTCTGACAAATGCTGAGGATATTCGAGACGTACTTACCGATAACAACGTAAGTTTTTGGCAGTTGTTTTAATGCATTTGGTGATTGATACTTTTACGACTGTTCCCTCCCGCTTTATCAAGTGTGCCGCTTTGATTTTGTTTTCAGGGCAACAAAACTGTGCTCGGAATATCTTTGGAAGTGACTGAGCCATTTTCAATATATGAAAACTCGTTCAAAGGCATGCCTAATCTCCAATACATAATTATTCATTGTAGCCATTGGGTGATCCATTATACAGACATCAGATTGGATCTACACCAAGGCCTCAATTATTTACCCCGTAAACTCAAATTGCTAAAGTGGGATAATTATCTAGCAAAGTGTTTGCCTTCTAATTTTAACGCGAAGTACCTCGTTAAACTCACAATGAGGTATAGTAAGCTTGAGAAGCTGTGGGAAGGAAATCAGGTACGAATTCTAAATTTTATTAGTTATCAAAAGTAGTTAACTATTTTATAGGGGAAAGAAATTAAGGATAAAATAATACAACAATTGTTTTTTCTCTTTATATACAGGCTAGATTCTTAAATTCAGTTTCTAATGTTGTTAAAAAAACGTTAAAATTAATGAGTGTGTAGTCTCACCTTTTTCCTATTTTGTTTTCAGCCACTTAAAAGCCTCAAGAAGATGGATATGAGCTTTTCCAAATATTTGAAAGAAATTCCAGATCTTTCTAATGCCATAAACCTCGAGGTATTAAATCTTCGAGGATGCGAGTCTCTGGTGACACTTCCTCATCTGAACTTGGAATCTCTGAAGGTTTTGATTCTCAAAAGATGCTGCCAGTTCAGAAATTTCCCTCAGATTTCAATGATCATGAGGAACAGTTTCGCACAAGGAATTGAGATCGAGGTAGAAGATTGTTTATGGAACAAGAATCTTCGTGGACCCAGTTATCTTGATTGCCTTATGAAATATATTCCAAGTAAATTTCGCCCAGAACATTTCGTAGAGCTCAAAGTGAGCAGAATTATGCCTAAGAAGTTATGGGAAGGCGTCCAGGTACATTGTTAATTAAGATAACCAAAATTGTCAAAATGGCTTGTGATCCACTGTTTATACATAATGATATTTGATTTGAAGCATAACAATGTTTTTTTTTTTTTTTTGGTTCTGTTTCAGTCGCTTGAAAGTCTTGTGAAGCTGGAATTGTCACTTTGTATGAAACTGACGGAATTTCCAGATCTATCGAAGGCCACCAATCTGGAGAGATTGATTATCAGAGATTGTGAAAGTTTGGAGAGGGTTCCTTCTACAATTGGGAATCTACAAAAATTGAAGGAGTTTGAAATGTCATCTTGCGAAGGGCTGGAGGTTCTCCCAATCGATGTCAACTTGGCATTCTCTCATGCCTTGAACTCAGTATGTGCTCCAGGCTGAGAACATTTCCTCAGATTTCAAAAAGTATTAAAACACTCGATCTTAGTTATACGGACATTGAAGAAGTTCCCTGCTGCATTGACAATTTCTCGAGGCTTACTTCACTAACGATGTCTAGTTGTGAGAGTTTGAAAAATATCTGCCCAAAGATTTTCAAACTAACGCATCTGAAGGTAGCAGACTTTTCTTACTGTGAAATGTTAACAATGGAAGGTCACTTTTCGTGTATACCATTGTATGGAAACATTGAAAAGAGAAGTATGAATTTTTTTTACTTCAGAAATTGCTCCAAATTGGATGGAGATGCGCGAGAACGCATCCTACGGTCGTGCTTCAAGTTTATGGTCTTACCAGCTGGAGAAGTGCCTACGTATTTCAAGCATCGAGCTTCTGGAAATAAACTAACTATCACTTTACCTCAGAGCTCTCTTTCTCAAGAATTCTTGAGATTTCAGGCTTGCGTTGTGGTTGGCCATTCAATCAAGGAAAAAGACGCTATCTTGAATGTACACTTGTACTTCAATGATGAGTATGAGTATGAGTATGAAGTAACTGAATTTGATCGTCTGGGCAACTTGGATGATTATGAAGAGGTGTTTGAGAAGGGCAACATGGATCATCTGGTTTCGTGTTCCTTCAAGTTCCGGCCTACAGTTCTTCCATCTAAATTGGACGTCAATGATGTCAAGTTTAAGTTTTCCAGCTCCAAGTTGATAAAAGGATGTGGCGTACAACTCTTGAGTGTCTCTCCATCTCCGGATATTAGTAGTGGAAGATCTGAAACAGAGTACAACCAACAGTTTGGAGAAAAAGCTGATGTTGTAGAGACTGGGACAAGTAAGAAGCGGATGCGGGTAAGCCTTTTGCCATAATTTGAACTGAAAATTATAAAGCTATCTCTTGATATATATATTTTTAGGAAAAGGATGAACTATTTAACAGAATAGATCGTTTGATTTATAATGTAGATGACATCGGGAACATCTGAAGAATATTTCAACTTACCCTTTGGCCAAATTGTAGCGGACACAGGATCTTCTTATCCATCATCTGTGGAGGGGGAAGCTTTGATTACTGAACTACAAGATGCAGAAATTCCCATCGTGGATAAGTCATGGAAGGAAAGAGCTTTTAAACTTTCTGAACCACTTCCTTATCCATGGGATCAATTCTGAAGTATGACCATGAATTATCATGAAGTATCTTCCAGGGAAAGCTAATGTTATAAAATAAGTCCCCTCTTAAAGTCTTGTTCTAGAGATGTTATGCCGCTATGCTTTTGGAAAAACTCTCCACCTCATGGTTTTAGGGAACTCGCAGTTGAAAGTTGCCAAGCTTGCCGGTTATCTTCCTTTGGGTCTCAGTGTCTTGGGTTCGTCTTGAGGATATTCGAGACGTACTTACCGATAACAACGTAAGTTTTTGGCAGCTGCTTTAATGCATTTGGTGATTGATAATCTTTTACGACTGTTCCCTCTTACTTTATAAAGTGTGGCGCTTTTGATTTCAGAAAAAGGAAAAACTGTTCCGATTGTTAACATAATAGTTTTCTTCGGATTTTGTTACCGAAAGTGTGCTCAGAATATCTTTGGACGTTATTAAGCCATTTTCAATAGATGAAAACTCGTTCAAAGGCATGTCTGATCTCCAATACATAATTGTTCATCATAACTTTTGGGTGTTCAATTATAGAGACATCACATTGGATCTACCCCAAGACCTCAATTATTTACATCAAGGCTCGTATCGAATACGATATTAGAGTATTAGAAAAGAAGAGACTAAGTCAAGCACACCAAGTCTTCAGTGCCTACGATCAAGGACTCCCAATCTCCACTTACTCAACGTGGCCTACATCATCTCCACTTACTCAACGTGGCCTACATCATCAACACACCACTTCATTGTTTAATAGGATATGTTAGTTTTGCATATGCCTATATAATGACTTGTATCTTCAACTTTGATTAATAAGAGAAACACATTATCTATTATCTTCTCTATATACAATTCACACAATACGATCAAGCTTTGTAAAAGAATAACTCTCTTATGTATATGTTTAGAAAATAACTCAAAACTGAACACCAAAACTCTTAACCTTTTGTCACACATCAACATTGATATTTATAGGCATACCACAACTTTGCTTATCCCAGTCCAACTCCAAATCCTAATAGGAATATCCTAAGCCTATCTTATCTTAAGTCTATCTTATACTAAGATATCTTGGGTTTCAAATTTGTAATTATCCTATTGGAGATTATCCAACATTCACCCCCTTAATCTCCAACTTGAGATCTTTGATTCCTATCCATCTCCTCATTTCCTTGAACTTGTTCTTCGCTAGTGTCTTTGTTAGTATGTCCGCCTTTTATTCGACTCCGGGTTCATACGAGTATGGATGTGTTTGCTCCTTCCATGGAATACGGGATTCTACGTTAGATCAATTGCAAGCAAATCAGTTGGCCGATTTTAAGTTGATCTTGTAGAGTCTATTTGGAGATCTTGTAACCTTTATCTAAGAGTCTTCCATTAGGATCAGGAATACCACAAAAATTGTTGAGACGAGAGCTGATGATACTTCTACCCAGGATGATACGGTCTTTAATTACATAACACATGCATGATTGTAGCTCTTTCATTGTCTCACAACATGTATTTGGCAGCTTCATTCCATACCGTCAAAGCAAAGCTGAAAAGTGCATTTGATTTTTGCGGAGTTGTAACACATGATTCTCCATTCTTCTTGGAACTACTGCCGCTGGTAGCGGTAGCGTTTTCAAATTTTACGTTTGCTTGTCGATTACAGTTATAAACATTTATAATGAAAACTGCATACTTTTAAAAGAAAATTCAGGATTATAGTTACGTGAACAGGATTAAGAAATTTTAACAACTGAAACAACTATAGTTACGTGAACAGGATTAAGAAATTAAAAAAATATTAACAAAAAGATGCAAAATCCACTTATCATATAACTCTTTCCCAAAAACTTCCAACCAATATGACTTTCATACGAGGTTAAATTACGAATTCACAATTTAAAAACAAAGATGAATAGTTAAATTACGAATTCACAATTTAAAAACAAAGATGAATATTTTAAAAGTTCATAGTATAGTTCTTATTTATAAATATATAACACTATATGGTTAGAGAATAAAAATTAACATTTTCAAAATAATTCAATTTTTTTTTTTTAACTTCGCTTTACATAATATTTTTTAGTAGTTGCAAGGAAAACAAAGAAAGGAAACAAGGGGATAAAGAGGAGAAGGAATGTTTTTTGTTGTTTGCATTAATTAAAGAGGTTTCAAAGAAAGAGATAAAACATAGGAATCTAACTTATTTCATGGTAGATCCTATGCGAAAGAAGTCCTCTCTCTTTCTCTCTCTCTCTTAAAACCGAGTCTTCGGGGATCAAAAGTCACCAAGTCGCAAACTTTATCCCATTGCATATTTCTGAGTCCAGCTTCTGGCAGTAGACTCATACTTGGTGTTATGATTTCTCCTCTGTATTCCCTTTCTCTCTATGTAAATCTCTTAGAATATGAACGCTGTAACTCTTAGAGATGAATAAAGTCTGATATTTATTATGGAAGAGCAAGTTACAGAGATGATTATTGAAAGAAGATAGAAAAACGACTTCAATGAGTTTCTGTCCCCAGAAACTCACCGCCTCTAACACTTAAGTGCTAGCCCACCCATACATAACCAAAAAACTATCTTCCCCCATCCTGCATCTTCACTCTTTAAAGGGCATTAATGCCCTAGTTTTCTTGCGCCTGGATGACCCCTGCATTGCAGCCGCCCTTGTCTGCTACTGTCTGAACATCGTCCTTTTTGTAGCCCTCTCCCTCTGTTTTGTCCTGTTTTGCAACATCTTCCTTTTTGTGGTCCTGCTGCCAGCTCAGCAAATTAGTGTTTTGAACCACCTTTTCCCTCTCATTGCTCATGGCTTTGTCTTTTTTGCGAAAATATACTCTCAATGGCTTAACACTTGGCTCTATCGGTTTTGTACATGTGAGCAATCTCTGGAACCAATGGATCATCTGGGTTTGGGTCCGTTAACAATGAGCATATCGAAAGCAAAACCTATAAATTCACAAAGGTTGGATTGAACTTAGAGTCCATTCATTATATATATATCTCCATTGCTATTCGTAAAAGAGTGCTTTTTCACCTTAGATATGGTGAGTGCAGGACTCCATTGTTCTTTCAAAATGTCGAGGCAAATGCTTCCGTTGCTGTTGACATTAGGATGAAACACTTTTGTCTTAAATGCAACCTGCAAGAGAAAGTGCATTTGAATTCCAATACAACCCATTTTAATGATTTCAATTTGGTATAAGTGATTTTTTAACCTTTGGTGGTTTGAAAGGATAATCCGGAGGGAAGTGAATGGTTACGAGAAAGACTCCTCCTAAATAAGTACTATCAGATGGACCCATTATTGTATCTTGCCAATGAAACATATCTTCAGCAACGGGGCCTTTAAGATTTCACAATTGTTAAACACAGATCTATGGCATTAACTGAAATACACACAACAACAATACATAAAGACTCGTGCGTGATAGCAATGCCCTGAGACTTCTCTAGCAGAAGAATGCATGAGCAATTTGAGAATCTCTTACAACAATCCTCTGACTCTATTGAGACCAACAATACTGATTCATTATACACTTTCACATTTTAATAAAGACGTATAACACTCGAATGCAATAGATAAACAGCTTTGTACTCAAAACCGGGGAACAAGTAAGAGCGTTCTTGTTTCCTGATCTGAAATGGTGTTACTATAAATAGCAAAGAAGATCCGGACCCTAATTGGAAGGAGCAATTTTGTGATATCCGTTATGGATAGTTGGAAAAACAAGGTAGTATGCAATCCATGGTAGGCACCAAAAGCTTAATTCTAAAAAAAAATATCAACTTTCAATTGCTATCTCACAAAACTATGAATCTACGATCATAAGATAGTTGCAATGACCAATCTAAAATCAGTACCCTCGAGTTTGTTGTAAGAAAAAAATATCTCAACTTTCAACTGTTATCTTATTGATTATGATCACTAAACAGATGTTATCCAGGAAGGGTATAAAATTCTCAATTTTGAATTGCTATCTTCTTGACTATGATCATTAGAAGGCTGCAATTCCCAATCTAGGATCTGTAAACACATCAGTTTGTTCAGTTCTAAGAAGAATCTCAACTGTCAATTGGTATATTCAAGATCTCTCTAGATAACTATGTTCTGTGATTAAGACTAAAAAAAGATTTTTTTTTTTTTGGGCTAAAAATGAGATTTATAAGATCTACAACAAAGCTCAAAATGGATGAGACACGAAGTCTATCGGTTTTGGATTAGAATTCGAATATTAATGCTTCAAAAATACTAACACAAATCCTCAAGTTTGTTAGGATACTCTTTAATTTTCTTATCAAAAAAAAGGGAGATGTGTAAAGATTTAAGTAAATACGAATGTCATGCGATGTTTGGTGAGAACTGTAGAGTCAAGATTTTTATATAATGTTTTGTGAATTTACTTTTACATTTATAAAATTAGTTTAGTGTTTGGCCTACTGCGTAAGGAAACATTGGAGGCTGTGATTGCGTTTGCTGCTGCTTAAAGAGCCTTTTTGTTTTCGAAATATTTCATGTATAGGATGGAAGAATGTTGGATAATTAACTTGACTTGGTGCCTAAGAAGCTACTAAAGCCAATGGGTGGTTTAGGGTAGATATGAAAAGCAAATGCTTAATGGAATTACTAATGGTCAACAATATAACACTCAAGAGTAAGTGGAGAAGTTAGGTATTTTGGTGATGTGATTGTATTCCATTAACCAAGTAGTTAATGATATAGTTTCACTATAAATATGTGTCTTTGAGAGTTGATCAAAGATAACACAAATGTAAAAGAGAAAAGCTTAGTTTTGTGAAGTTTCTAAGCAAATTAAGAAAATGTTGTTTCTTAATTCTCTTGATTGTGTGTGTGTTCTATTGAAACCTCAAAGAAGTCGTGTTGAGAGCATCCTCTGCGCTGATTCGTAGCCTCGGATGAATGGTGAAACATTTATCAACGAGGTCAAGGAGCGACCGTGGAATTGCGTCTAGAAACTCTCTGCGTTTTGTGTTTGGAATTGGAATCTTCACCTTCTCCGGGACGCATGCCACCGGCAATGGCCTCGCCAGATTCCGGAGCTTTGAACATTAAAAATGACGTCGTGGCATTTTCGTGCGTCGTTGGAGTTGTTGCAGCCCATTTTCTCCTCGATTGAGATAATTATTGAATTGGTCAGCATCATCTTCTTGTAATTTACTTTCATATTTTTCTCGAATTATTAGTGTTCATCATTTTATCATATTTGAGTTTGTGTTTGATATGTACGATTCAGACATTTGTTTGCACTATTTGCTAAATAATTTTATAGTTGATTCTAGTCGAAGAGAGACTTTGTCTGTGATGTGAATTCATAACTTCTATCTATATTGTCACGAAACTTTACTTTTGAAGGCATAGCACATATATATGGTCACTAGGACAATAACACGATATGATAAATATCTCTTGTTGTTAGTTAATGATATCGATGTATTTACACTCTTCGTAATTCTATTTAACAAATAGAATACGTTATTCAGAAATGGTATTTTGAAAAAAATAAAAATATCCCTAGAATTAAAAGAGAGGAACCAAGGAAAAAGCTAAATTGCTGGTTGCATAGATGCGTACTTTCTCTATATAGATTACATTTATCTATCTTTTCATTGCATAGATGCGTAGAATAAATGAATAAGATTTGAATTTCATGAAAAGTGAATTAATTCAAAAATGTTGTATATGAGAATGGAAGAATATGAAAGTGGGTGGGTCGTGAATAAAATGATAGGTGAATAGAGATATCCCCCGACCCAAGAGGACGGCTAAAAAGAAAGTGACGTTCACGTTGCTGTCTTTCAGTTGGCCTACCATAAAATTGATTTGTTTGACCTTCACATGATTTTTTAATAAAAAAAATTAAAATTGATTTTTTGTTTTTTGGCCTTAAAATTGATTTGTTAGTCTTCCTTTATTAATCTTTATCAATATTTGTTAATAAGGGTCAATTGAAAAAGACAGGCATGTGAACGTCAAACAAATCAATTTTATTAACAAAGATTAGTCTTCAAACAAATCAATTTTATTAACAAAGATTAGTCTTTCTTTCTTTGTTAACGAAGTGACGTTCATAATAAAAAGTGACGTTCATAATTAAAAAAAGTAAAAGTTAATAATAACAAAGTGATTTGGGCGGTCACTTGTATGGCTAAGCTCTGTTTGGTTAATAGGTCATCTTCTTTCTCTCTAAATCTTATTAGGAGATCGCAGAATTTGTCAGCTGATGTTATCGACAAATTTGCTACGACATGTTTTACCTATTTTGCTTGTATGGATTAATAGGTTCCAAACTGGCTTAGGCAATCTGTTTGTTCTGAACCCATATGTTTGTTCTGGAGTTTATTGATTAATGAAAATAATAATAACAAAGTGAAAGACTAAGAGCTTTCGAGGAAATGGAGGAGTAGTTTCTCTCTCATCTGTCACTAAACTCTCTTGGTTTTTTTTTTTTTAACCACTAAAAAGTCTTTTACGCTAAAAGTCTTTCTCATCTATTCTCTCTCTCAGTATGTATTACTGATTTACAATCCCTTCAGATTATTTTGTCTCTTCTCTCTATCCTCTTCCATGGCGTCTTCTTCTTTCAGATACGATGTTTTCCCGAGCTTCAGCGGTCAAGATGTCCGCAAATCGTTCCTCAGCAATCTTCTCAAGGAGCTCCATCGCAAATCAATCGATACATTCATAGACAACAGGATCGAGAGAAGCCTCCCTATCGCCCCTGCGCTTTTGTTGGCGATAAAAGAATCAAAGATCTCAATCGTCATATTCTCTATCAACTATGCTTCATCCACGTGGTGCTTGAATGAATTGGTTGAGATCCACAAGTGCTTTAAGGAGTTGAACCAAATGGTGATTCCGATATTCTACGATGTTGTTCCTTCTGATGTTGGAAAGCAGACCGGAGAATTTGGAAAGCTCTTTGAAGAGACATGCAAGGACAAACCAGAAGATCATAAACAAAGTTGGATGCAAGCTCTCATAGATGTAGCAAAGATAGCCGGATATGTTCTTCTGAACGGGTATATTATTTCAGGTTTTTCATTATCTTTTTGGCATAGTGTCGATTGTGCTTTTATGTTTGTCTTTTTAATGACAGTTGATTATTGTTATTAGGCCTGATGAAGCAAGCTTGATTGAAACCATCACCAACTATGTTTCGAATAAGCTTTTTACTCCGTCAAGCGATGCTGGAGATTTAGTTGGACTTGAAGCTCATTTGGAGAGATTGAGTTCAATGTTGTGCTTGGAATCTGAAGAATCTAGAATGGTAGGGATTGTGGGACCTTCGGGGATCGGTAAGAGTACCATAGGAAGAGCTCTCTCCAGCCAACACTCTAGCAAATTCCACCATCACGCTATCTTTACTTATGAAAGAATCACCGTTGTTGCCAACGATAGCATGAAGTTGAGTTGGGAACAACAATTTCTCTCAAAAATCTTAGATCAAAATGACATAAAGATAGATAAATCAGGTGAGGTGGAGAGAAGGTTAAAGCACAGGAAAGTCTTTATCGTTCTTGATGATGTGGATGAACTAGAGTTACTCAAGACCTTGGTGGGAAAAACTGAATGGTTTGGACCTGGAAGCAGAATAATTGTGATCACTCAAAATAGGAGACTTCTCAAGGCTCATGAGATTGACCATATATATGAGGTAGGGTTCCCCTCTGAAGATCTTTCTCTAGAGATGCTATGCCGATATGCTTTTGGGAAAAACTCTCCACCTCATGGTTTTAGGGAACTAGCAGTTGAAGTTGCCAAGCTTGCCGGTAATCTTCCTTTGGGTCTCAGTGCCTTGGGTTCGTCTTTAAAAGGAAGGGGTAAAGATGAGTGGGTGGAGATGATGCCTAGGCTCCGAAATGATTTGGACGGGAAAATTGAGAAAACATTAAGAGTCAGCTACGATAGGTTAGATAAAACAGATCAAGAGTTATTCCTTGCCATTGCATGTTTTTTCAAAGGTAAGAAAGTGAGTGTTATCGAAGACTTGTTTGGAAAGATTGGGCTTAGAATGCTGGCTGATAAGTTCCTCATACGTAAAACACCGGAAGAAACGGTAGAGATGCACGATTTGCTACAAAAGTTGGGTATAGAAATTGATCGTGAAGAGTCCGAGAGACAACTTAGTAGACGTCGATTTCTGACAAATGCTGAGGATATTAGATACGTACTTACCGATAACAACGTAAGTTTTTGGCAGCTGCTTTGATGCATTTGGTGATTGGTAAACTTTTACGACTGTTCCCTCCCGATTGATAACACAATAGTTTTCTTTGGATTTTATTTTCAGGGCATCAAAAGTGTGCTCGGAATATATTTGAAGGTGACTGAGCCATTTTCAATAGATGAAAACTCGTTCAAAGGCATGCCTACTCTCCAATACATAATTGTTGACTGGTCCAAGTATAGAAACATCACATTGGATCTACCCCAAGGCCTCAGTTATTTACCCCGTAACCTCAAATTGCTAGAGTGGGATTTTTATCCAGCAAAGTGTTTGCCTTCTAATTTTAACGCGAAGTACCTCGTTATACTCAGAATGGAGTATAGTAAGCTTGAGAAGCTGTGGGAAGGAAATCAGGTACAAATTCTAAATTTTATTAGTTATCAATTTTATAACAGAACTGTGTTAAAATAGTTAAAAGTAGTTTCTAATATTGTCATTTTCCAAAAAACATCTTAATTTGTTTTCAGCCACTTGGAAGCCTCAAGAAGATGGATATGAGCTATTCCGAAGATTTGAAAGAAATTCCATATCTTTCTAATGCCACAAACCTCGAGGTATTAAATCTTAAAGGATGCAAGTCTCTGGTGACATTTCTTTCCTCGTTTCAGTCGCTTGAAACTCTTGTGACGCTGGATCTGTCAAATTGTGAAAGCCTGACGGAAATTCCAGATCTTTCTAATGCCATAAACCTCGAGGTATTAAATCTTAAAGGATGGGAGTCTCTGGTGACACTTCCTTCCTCGTTTCAGTCGCTTGAAAGTCTTGTGACACTGGATCTGTCATATTGTACAAACCTGACGGAAATCCCAGATCTTTCTAATGCCATAAAACTCGAGGTATTAAATCTTTACAGATGCAAGTCTCTGGTGACACTTCTTTCCTCGTTTCAGTCGCTTGAAAGTCTTGTGACGCTGGATCTGTCATTCTGTAAAAACCTGACGAAAATCCCAGATTTTTCTAATGCCATAAACCTCGAGGTATTAAATCTTTACAGATGCAAGTCTCTGGTGACACTTCTTTCCTCGTTTCAGTCGCTTGCAAGTCTTGTGACGCTGGATCTGTCATATTGTACAAACCTGACGGAAATCCCAGATCTTTCTAATGCCATAAACCTCGAGGTATTAAATCTTAAAGGATGCAAGTCTCTGGTGACACTTCCTTCCTCGTTTCAGAATGTTCCAACTCATCTCAACTTGGAATCTCTCAAGTATTTCAATCTCAAAGGATGCTGCCAGTTGAGAAATTTCCCTCAGATTAAAATGATCATGAAGAACAGTTTCACACAAGAAATTGAGATCAAGGTAGAAGATTGTTTATGGAACAAAAATCTCCGTGGAACCAATTATCTTGATTGCCTCATGAAATGTATTCCAAGTAAATTTCGCCCAGAACATTTCGTAGCGCTCACAGTGAGGGGAATTATGCTTGAGAAGCTATGGGAAGGCGTTCAGGTACATTGTTAATTAATGTTGATTCTTGTTTACAACTAACAAAGCTAATCAAAATTGTCAAAATGGCTTGTGATCCACTGTTTATAATGTTTGCTTATAATATTAAAGGTTTTCTGCAAAAAAAACCTTCCACCGCGCCGATTTTTGCAATTTTACCCTTCACCTCCAGAAAATGTAGTTTTACCCTCTACCTCAAAGATAATACGCAATATAACCCTTATACGTTACCGTCAAGTTTGTAAAATGTTGATAAATAATATATGAAATCGAAACCCTCACGACGAGGAGTCCAAATTTAACTTTAGAATTTGAAAAATCTAATGTATATGACCGTGAAAACGTTTAGAAAATACGTATAAAGGTTATATTACGTATTATCTTTGAGGTGGAGAGTAAAATTATATTTTCTGGAGGTGAAGGGTAAAATTGCAAAAATCGGCGAGGTGGAGGGTTTTTTTTGCAGAAAACCATAATATTAATCATATATAATTAATTAAAAAGGGACCATTATAAAATTAAAATTATTATATCATTGATAATGATTGAAGCATAACAATGGTTTTTTTTGTTTGTTCTGTTTCAGTCACTTGAAAGTCTTGTGACGCTGAATCTGTCATGTTGTACAAACCTGACGGAAATCCCAGATCTTTCTAATGCCATAAACCTCGAGGTATTAAATCTTCAAGGATGCGAGTCTCTGGTGACACTTGCTTCCTTGTTTCAGTCGCTTGAAAGTCTTGTGACGCTGAATCTGTCATTATGTAGAAACCTGACGGAATTTCCAGATCTTTCGAAGGCCACCAATCTGGAGTATTTGTATATCAGCGAGTGTGAAAGTTTGGTGAGGGTTCCTTCTACAATTGGGAATCTACAAAAATTGGAGGAGTTTAACATGTCAGTTTGCAAAGGGCTGGAGGTTCTCCCAATCGATGTCAACTTGGCATCTCTCTCACTCCTTGATTTCAGTGGGTGCTCCAGGCTGAGAACATTTTCTCAGATTTCAGAAAGTATTGAATTTCTCAGACTAGATGGCACCGCCATTGAAGAAGTTCCCTGTTGCATTGACAATTTCTCGAGGCTTACTGCACTAACGATGACATATTGCAAGAGTTTGAAAAATATCTGCCCAAACATTTTCAGACTAACATGTCTCCGGGTAACAGACTTTTCTTATTGTGATGAAATTGCAACAATGGAAGGTCGCTTTTCGTGTATACCATTGCATGGAAACATTGAAAAGAGATATCAAGTCGAGGAGAGAAGTATGAATATTTTTAACTTCAAAGCTTGCTCCAAATTGGATGGAGGTGCACGAGAACTCATCCTACGATCATGCTTCAGGTTTATGGTCTTACCAGGTGGAGAAGTGCCTACGTATTTCAAGCATCGAGCTTCTGGAAATAACCTAACTATCACTTTACCTCAGAGCTCTCTTTCTCAAGAATTCTTGCGATTTCGGGCTTGCGTTGTGGTTGGTGAACGAATCAATTACAGAAACACTATTTTGACTGTACACTTGTACTTAAATGATGAGTATGAGTATGAGTATGAAGTAATTAATAATAAGTATGATATTAGCGACAGGGCTCAGCTGGTTTCGTGTTCTTTCAAGTTCCGGCCTCCAGTTCTTCCATCTAAATTGGATTTCAATGTTATCAAGTTTAATTTTTCAAGCTACGACTGGATAAAAGGATGTGGCGTACAACTCTTGAGTGTCTCTCCATCTCCGGATGTTAGTAATGGAAGCTCTGAAACAGATTACAACCAACAGTTTGGAGAAAAAGCTGATGTTGTAGAGACTGGGACAAGTAAGAAGCGGATGCGGGTAAGCCTTTTGCCATAATTTGAACTGAAAATTATAAAGCCATCTCTTGAGATTTTTTTATTTTATTTATTTTTTATTTTTATTTTTATTTTTGAGGATCAATACCATAGGTGTTAACTATTTAACAGAATAGATCGTTTGATTTATAATGTAGATGACTTCGGGAACATCTGAAGAACATTTCAACTTACCCTTTGGCCAAATTGTAGCGGACACAGGATTGACCGCTCTAGATCTGGAGCTTTCGTTAGGGCAGGGAGAAGTGTCATCAGTTTCTTCTTATCCATGTGTGGAGGTGGAAGCTTTGATTACTGAACTACAAGATGCAGATATTCCCATCGTGGATAAGCCATGGAAGGACAGAGCTTTTAAACTTTCTGAATCACTTCCTTATATATGATGGGATCCAGTCTGAGGAAAGGGACAGCTGGTAGCTGTAGCGTTTTCATAATTTTACGTTTGTTTGTCGATTACAATTGTAAACATTTATAATGAAAATTTTAAAAGAAAATTCAGATTTCATGCGAATCTAAAATTTTAACAATTGAAACAACTATAGTTACGTGAACAGGATTAAGAAATTAAAAAAATATAACAAAAATATGCAAAATCCACTTATCATAAGCCTTTCCCAAAAACTTCCAACCAATATGCATTTCATAAGAATATGTAAATTACGAATTGGCAATTTAAAAACAAAGATGAATATGTTAAAAGTTCATAGTATAGTTCTTATATATAAGTATATAACCCTAAATCGTTAGAGAATTAAAATTAACATTTTCAAAATAATTCAATTTTTTTTTTAAACTTACGTCCAGCTTTACATAATATATTTTATAGTTGCAAGGAAAACAAAAGAAAACAAAGGGTAAAGAGGAGAAGGAATGTTTTTTTGTTGTTTGCATTAAAGAGGTTTCAAACAAAGAGATAAAACATAGGAATCTAACTTATTTCATGGTAGATCCTATGCGAAAGAAGTCCTCTCTCTTTCTCTCTCTCTTAAAACCGAGTCGTCAGGGATCAAAAGTCACCAAGTCACAAACTTCATCCCATTGCATATTTCTGAGTCCAGCTTCTGGCAGTAGACTCATACTTGGCTCTATCGGTTTTGTACATGTGAGCAATCTCTGGAACCAATGGATCATCTGGGTTTGGGTCCGTTAACAATGAACATATCGAAAGCAAAACCTATAAATTCACAAACGTTGGATTGAACTTAGATTCGATTCATTATATATTTATATATATCTCCATCGCTACTGGTAAAAGAGTGCTTTTTCACCTTAGATATGGTCAGTGCAGGACTCCATTGTTCTTTCAAAATGTCGAGGCAAATGCTTCCATTGCTGTTGACATTAGGATGGAACACTTTTGTCCTAAACGCAACCTGCAAGAGAAAGGGTATCTTAATTCCAATACAACCCATCTTTTTAATGATTTCGATTTGGTATAAGTGATTTTTTTAACCTTTGGTGGTTTGAAAGGATAATCCGGAGGGAAGTGAATGGTTACGAGAAAGACTCCGCCTGAATAAGGACTATCAGATGGACCCATTATTGTAGCTTGCCAATGAAACATATCTTCAGCAACTGGGCCTTTAAGATTTCACAATTGTTAAACACAGATCTATGGCATTAACTGAACTACACACAACAATACATAAAGACTCATGCGTGATAGCGATGCCCTGAGACTTCTCTAGCAGAAGAATGCACGAGCAATTTGAGAATCTCTTACAACAATCCTCTGACTCTATTGAGACAAAATATACGGATTCATTATACACTTTCACATTTTAATAAACACGTATAATGCAATAGATAAATAACAAAGACTAAACAGCTTTCTATTCAAAACCGGGGAACAAGTAAGAGCGTTCTTGTTTCCTGATTTGAAATGGTGTTACTATAAATAGCAAAGAAGATCCGGACCCTCATTGCAAGGAGCAAGTTTGTGATATCTGTTATGGATACTTGGATAAACAAGCTAGTATGCAATCTATGATAGGCACCAAAAGCTTAATTCTAAAAATAAAATATCAACTTTCAATTGCTATCTCACAAAACTATGAATCTAGGATCATAAGATAGCTGCAATGACCAATCTAGAATCAGTACCAAGAAGTTTGCTGTAAGAAAAAATCTCAACTTTGAACTGTTATCTTATTGATTATGATTACTAAACAGATGTTATCCCAGGATGGGTATAAAATTCTCAATTTTAAATTGCTATTTTCTTGACTATGATCATTAGAAGGCTGCAATTCCCAATTTTAGGATCAGTAAACCCATCAGTTTGTTCAGTTCTAAGAAGAATCTCAACTGTCAATTGGTAACTTCAAGATCTCTCTAGATAACTATGTTCTGTGATTAAGACTAAAAAATATTTTTATTTTATTTTTGTTGTTGCTAAAAATGAGATTTATAAGATCTACAGCAAAGCTCAAAATGGATGAGACACGAAGTCTAACCAGCACTGCAGGAGGTTGGAGGATCCTTCTGGAGATCCTTGAGCTCTTTCAAGATCCGTTTCGAAGCCATTTCTGAACAAACTCCTAGATCCAATACAAAGAAAAAAACACCTAGATCGATTCAGCAACGAAAAAGACAAACGAACAAGGACAAAGTAAGGTTGAAAATATCTGAAAAAGAAGTAAGCTTTTACCTCAAACAGATCCTCCAAACTCGATTTCTACGTTTCACTCCTGCAGATTTTGAGAAAGTGACAGAGAGAGAGAGCCTTCGAGACCTAAAGAAGAAGAGAAAATTTTTGGGTTTTATTATGTCTTCAGGAATCATGCCAGCTAATTTCCAGCCAGCGAGGCAGACAATAATTATTGGATAATAAATAATATAAAGGAGACCCTCTGTCCTACACAGAGTCTTACTACATACAGATTACAGACTTTTAAAAGGGACTTAAACCCTTAGGGTTCTTCTGTCTACGAGAGAGAGAGCTCTGAGATCAGAATCAATGGCGGCTAAGGGTTCGTTGAAGCTCAAAGGCAAAGGAAAAGGATCAAAGGTGGGATCATCTTCCTCTTCTTCCAAGTTCGAGGTCTTCAAGGATTGGACCAACTGGTCATTGAAGAAAGCTAAAGTCGCGACTCACTATGGCTTCATCCCTCTGATCATCATCATCGGCATGAATTCGGATCCTAAAACAGAACTTTTTCAGCTCCTCAGTCCCGTTTAATCCTCCGATTTCATTCGGAATTGGATCTTCTTAGTAGTAATGTTTTAGATGCTTTACATTTTCCCCAAATTTGTTCTGCTTTTTCGATATATGAAATGGATTTATATTTGTTTCTCAATTCTTTTGCAAAATCTGCTCTGTAACAATCACTCAAATAGCATTCACATTCAAATTCAATAAACAAATGATCTGTGAATTAGAAAGAAAAAAAAAATTATTGCTTTTAAAGCTACGAATTTGTTTCTCTCATTCTTCATCAGTTGATCGAATATCTTCAATCAATTTCAAAACTTGAGCTATATGAGGTCGATCTTGTTGCTTCAGAGCAACACAAGCCAATCCTATTTGCAACATCTCTACCATTTCTTCCTCGAAACCACCTGAATGACTCAAAATCTCCATATCAAAAACTTCCCCGGTCCACTCTTTTGCCACCACATTTCTTATCCAGTTAGCTAAATCCATGTTTTCGCCTTCTTTTGTTGTTGGTACTAATTCCGCTGGACTCACCGGCGATTTCCCTGTCAACAGCTCGAGTAAAACCACCCCGAAGCTGTATACGTCCGAAAACTGTGTGCTTCTTCTCGTGTCTGTTATTTCAGGTGCGTGGTAGCCCGAAGTAAGGCAAGTGGTTTGAGGAAGAGATCTCATGATGGTTGTCAAGCCAAGATCGCCGATGCAGCCATAGCATTGTGAGTCTAAGAAGATGTTTGAGGATTTGATGTTCCCGTGGATGAGTTTACCATTGTTCCCTTCATGGATTTTAGCCAGCCCTCTCGCTGCCCCGGTTGCTATTCTCAATCTAGCATCCCAATCTAACGGTACTCGATGATACCTTCCTCTGTTTCCTGCATATAAAATTTAAACTTTTTTGTTTACTCATGTTGCTTTTTGTTATATCATCAGAATGAGAGCAATGAAAGTAAAAGAGTAACTAACCGTGCAGCATCTCGAAGAGACTTCCTTGACTGTAATAGCTATAAACAGCGAGCTTATCGTCTTTGGAATAGTAGTAAGCCTTTAGCTCAGCTACATTTTCATGTCTGATCATGCCAATGATCTCCATCTGTTGCTCAAACTCTCGCCTTCCCACGACAACTTCCTTCAATCGCTTCACTACGACCGTGCTCATGTCCTCCATTGTTACCTTATAGGTTGTACCAAAAGCGCCCTTCCCCAAAACTTCTGCAGATGAGCTTAGCAAATCATCTAAATCAAACGAGTGGTTTCTTCCCCCGAAAAAGATAATCTTCCCGCCTTCTTCAGTGTTATCGTCTCTAGATGTCCAGTTTCCTGGAGGAGAAGACGAGTCTCTCTTCCTCAGTTTCCCCGGGATTCTACTCTTCCCGAAACATTTCTTCCGCAGGCAACAAGTGATCATTATATAGGAAAACCCGGAAACACCCAAAACGCAAGCGGCAGACAGAATCAGCAAGAAAGCAATCTGGCTCAACCCAAAAGGAGTCTTATGGTGTTTCGTCCTCTCGGTAATGTAACTCACCTTGTTGCCAGAAAAGGCTGAACTTTGGAATCTTTGAAGTGATTTCGGTATTGTACCGACAAGCTTGTTGTTGGACAAGTTGATATGACTCAGGTTTGGAAGATGAAGATCGGGAATTTCTCCTGAGAAGGAATTGTTTGCAAGATTCAAGACTCTAAGGCTGGTCAAACCTGAAAGAGAGTTTGGGATGCTTCCGTTGAATCCATTGTTAGACAGATCAATAACCTTAAGATTCTTCAACTCCGAGAGAGTCGCTGGTAAAAGACCCGAGAGGCGGTTATGTTGTAGATATAGATGAGTCAAGTTCTTGAGATTTCTGAAATCACAAGGGAACTCTCCGGTGAAATGGTTCTTTCTAAGGCTTAGAAACTTAAGAGAGGAGAGACGACTGATGGTGAAAGGTGGAATCAAACTGTTGAACCCAACCGCAGGCAATCTAACTGCAACAATTCGATCTCGGTTTGCGTTGCAGGTAACTCCGGTCCAGAGATGACAAACCTGAGAGCTCTGGCTCCAACGGAGAAGAGACGAATTGAAATTAGACAAGAAATCAAGCAAAGCTTTCTTGTCGTCTTCAAGAGTCTGAGAGGAAATCAGAACAAAACAGAGAATCAAAGAGAAGAAGAAGATTTGCATTGTGAAGAAACTAGTTTTTGTTTCTAACTGTAAAACAGAGAATTTTTCTTTAGCTAGAGAAGTTGTTTGTGCGGATTTAAAAAGATACGCCGGCAGGTTTTTAGCCGGCCAAAAACTTTTTATAAGCAGAAGAAAATATTCTTGGAAGCCATTTTGACCGTTTCTCTGAACTTAAAATTTTCTCGGGAAAACTTGATCGTTGAGTATTTACTTCTTGCTTGAAAGCATTTTCACACTAACGGCTAATATCTCTTTACTGAAAGCATGTAACGTAAGCGCGGTAAAATTCGGAGGTTTGGCCTCACAAAGTAATTAAATTAAAAAAAAAAAAAAAATAGGAAAATATTGATAAATATGATCAACTTTCTAAAATATATATTGGAAAACTCTACATTTTGTGCTTCTTTTAGATTATTAATTATATTCCTATTTGTATATATTGGAAAACTCTAAATGTATGTAGGTTTTTCGTGGCTTAGTTTATAGAAATAATGGTTTTTTCTTTAGAATTATGTGTGTCTTAATTTTATTATTTAGATGTTATTTATTCATTATTTATAATCATATCTAAACTTATAAATTTATTTTTTGCCAACAAATGAGTATGACTTCGGAGTTAAGACAGAGACACAAAAACTTGATAAAATATTGAAGTGAAATGGTGAGGTGGCTACATTTTTGTTTATGATTTAACAGAGTAGCCATCAATCTAATTTATTTGTATCCGATTTGTACACGTTATTATGAGTAATACAACCTTTTTATTGAATGCATAGACTTTTTCTGTCTGGTCGTCATATTTGGATATTCAAGTCTCTAATCCAAAATATAACTAATTACAATTAAATAATATAGTTACTTACAAAAAATCATCCATCATCCATCTCTTCTCTACTACAAGATCTCCGACTGGTTTTGTTTCTCTCCCTCCGTAGGCGAAGTTGAACGACGCCGATGTTTCCAATCAGATCCAACGTACAGATGGTCAGGTTTAATTATCCGCCAGGAAGCTGAAGAAAAGGCCAATGAGATCTCTGTCTCCGCCGAAGAAGTCCGTAATCCTCTCTCTCTCTCTCGATCTTATTTGTCGATTTCGTGTTAAGTTCTCCGGAATCTTCACTGCACAACGATTGTGTGACCATTTTGATCTTTTTTTTTTTCTTCAAATTGTTGACTGTTGTGTGACTTATTTACTTGATCTTCGGATCTTAAGATGGAATGGTTTTGTCTTGAAGAAAGATAGAATGGTTTTGTCTTTGATTTTAGGTCACTTGTTAAATATGAGTTTGCTTTGTTTCTTATGTTCTGTAATAGTGATTACTCAATTCAACTGAACGCGTCGAGGAGCAAGGTTCTACAAGCTTAAGAGGACATGGTCAATGCGATGAAAGAAAAGGCAGCTAAGGAACTCTTAAAATTAAGCCAACATGGCTTTTCCAATCATCACCACCATCAGTATAAACTCCCTTGAAAGATCTCATTGTTCAAGTTCAGTCTAAGCATATATTGCAGTGTTTGCTTAGATTGAAAGAGCCTGCAGTGTTACTGCGTTGTCGTAATAGCCAAGACAAGTTTGTGGCTCCATTTATCCATTTCTTTCTATTGTCACCATTTTTAAAAATATTGTGTAATGTGTTGATGGGCATTGGGCTTTTGTTGTTAATTGTTTTTAATATTTGTTTGGTGATTTAAGGATCATAATAAGAGTCAATCACTTCTCTAATCAGATCGAGTCAATCTCGTTCAAATTTCTCCCCCGATCGGCAAATTGTGTTGCGGATTGTGTAGCTAAACTTTCTATGAGTTCGTTTCTATCGGCTCAAGGTTCTGTATCTGTTTTGTAAGACTTCTATTTTAATGGATACTTGTTTAACAAAAAAAAAAAAAAGGATCATAATAAGAGTAAGTCACTCATTTTGTCAACTTTTTAAGCATCCTAGATTTAGAACTTATACTTCCTGACACATGGTTGATTAAAATTTACGTTGTTTGGTGATACAGTATAATGATAATAATAAGATTAAGTCATCATTTTGTCAACTTTTTATAGTTTTTCACACTTTTTGTTACTATGCAAGAAAGCGTCCTAGATTTAGAGCTTGTCCTTCCTAACACATGGTTGATTTCAATTTACAAGAAAAAAGCATCGCAGGTTGGGTCGAAGAAGTCTCCCCCATCTTCGTTCTTCGTTAAATTCACATACTTTTTAAGATATATATAGCCCTATCTATTTTTAGCTATATTCTTAATTATTTATATGGGGCAATATTTCCTCCACCTTGGTTAAATTCACATACTGTTATAGTGTTATTATTTAAGGGGAAAAAACCTTCAAATAAGAAAATGGCATCTAACAAAATCTCCTTCTTCTTGGTTCTTTGCCTATGTGTTCTCTTAACCTCAGGTGGTCTATATTTTCATGTAAATAACATTACACTATAATAAATACTTATAACTAATTCTTCCTTAGACCTAATTTATTTATATTTGGAATTATTTGTAATGTACATTACACACCCAAAAGTTGATGTGTTCCACCTAATTCATAGAAAATATTTTTTTTCTTTCAAATTTTCATGTTTTAGTA
Source organism: Boechera retrofracta (assembly GCA_015832515.1). Taxonomy (NCBI): domain Eukaryota; kingdom Viridiplantae; phylum Streptophyta; class Magnoliopsida; order Brassicales; family Brassicaceae; genus Boechera; species Boechera retrofracta. Next base: position 537,512 of record JACCIV010034561.1, read on the forward strand.
AATAAAACCCCTTAATTATTTTTATTTTAAACGATAGAATTACGATTATAATACAATTATTTAAATTTAGCTATTATGTAGTTCAATTATGCAAATAATTATGATTATAATACAATTATTCAAATATTATTTTTGTTTTTTATTTAATTACTTTTTAATATAAATTGTTTAATAATGAAACACCTAACCATATATTTAGTGCCATCACTGATGAATGAGAAATTCATCATCATCGATAATTCTCAGTGTTCTAAAAATCGGTATAGATGATCGTTTAGACCCATCTTGGCGCTAGGCGTTTAGGTGATGCTTAGACGACAATCTGAAACGCCTAAAATCACACAGGCCTCGTTTCAGTGTGTTTTTATAATTCTTAACTATATAAATTTAAAATTTATAAGTTTTGCTCTCATATACATAGTTATGAACGTTCCTGTGTTGTTTGATATGAACTAAATAAATATTTTAATCTAATTTTATTTAAGATTTAATATTTTTATTTTCCTAATAGATATTTGGTGTAATTTTTATCTATAATATCATAATTATATTGTTTTATGTTGTAAACGTCAGAAACCGTATAAAATCACCTATATCCAGATTAGACGTTCTAGATGCTAGGCGATGGATCCTCATCTGCTTAGTGCCTAGCGGTTTCTTGAACATCGATATTTCTAATTCAGCGATAAGTAAAAGATATCTACTGAGTGTGATATATATTATCATCTATTTCACACTCAATCATATATGTTTGTGAATTTGATGAAACTCGTGTTCGCATATTTTTGTGTGTGCCCATACTCTTTTACTTTTTGGAATATCATTGATGGTATTCTCTTCGGGTCTCATCTCACTCCGTTTAATTCTGAATCGAAGTAAATCGAACCGAGCAAACCAAAAAATTTTAAAATTCGGCTTGATTCGGTTTCGTCTAACCAATCGGCTATGATTTAAAATTAGATAGGAAGTCGGTTCGAGTTGGGTTAAAACCAAAATCTCACTGAAACCGAACACCCTTATCCATGATGATTTGATTAGTCTAATCCTATTTATATTAGAATTAGTTTTTGTTATGCCTTTTGACAAGTCTTCGTATACGTGAACCCCTAAGGACTTTTGACTCTCCATGTGAATTATTTAGACGGAGGTTTTTAGCAAAATTTTATTATTTGGACGGAGGCACTCTCCATGATAAATTATTTTATTATCTAGACGGAGGCACTCTCCATGCCTTTTATTATTTGAATAAATAAAAAAAATGAAGACCTAATTGGAATTATTAATTACCTGGTTAAGGAGGAACACTGTTCCGGTTTGGTAATCTTGTTTGATACTAATATGTAGTGTTAAGCTAAATTAGTTTTGTAATTTGGTTACGGTACGGACCAAACCAAATGGTTTTATATTAATAATTCCAATTAAGAGGAACCATTGTGTATTTTGGGGATATCCAAACCGAACCGATATCCGTTATTCGGTTTGGTTCCGGTTCTGATATTCGGTTCATGTTCTTTATGTCCAGCCCTAGCTCGTAGAGTCCACCGTCTAAATAATTTACATGGAGAGTCAAAAGTCCTTGAGGTTCACGTCAACGAAGACTTGTCAAAATTAAAGGCATAACTAAAAAGGACAACAAAACTAATAAATCTTGCCCAACAAGGTAGATGCCACTTTCCAAAAAAGAGACGTGGCCAAAGAAGATTCAATGACTTCTTTCATCATCCTCTTATATATATAGTAGCTCATATTAACATAAAAAGTCAACACTTAAGTTTTAAAACTCCATACATACATGTCTCTCTTCACGCTCTTCTTCGATTGCTTTACTGCAAAATCTGGTTCACGGATTAACACAACCGACACTAACTTGGAAGTCTTGTCTTTGAAGAAACCTAAAAGCAAAAACGAGTCTCCGAAAACTCCCATGATCATCGTCTCTTATTTTCCTACAAGCTCAACCCTATCTCGTCTGTAGAAAAAAGGAAGGATGAAAAGTGAGACTTTGTAGTGTCAGAAAACAATGACACGACCAAGAAAGGGTATGAGGCGGCTGATACTATTGATCCACTCCAATCTTGTTTTTGTTCCTCTTATTCGTTTGATTATGTAATAGACCAATCAAAGAATCTGCTTGTGGTCAACACTTTTTTGTATTGATTTTTGTTTTTGGGTAGTTATGTATATACAGTGGTGGAGGCAGAAAAATTATTTATAGAAATCAAAATTATATTTTAGTAAACTGTATTAAAAATGAAATAATATATTATCAGAAAAAAATAACTTAAAAAACACATGCTTACTCAAGTGTTAGTAACATGCAATGACAAATCGTCGAAGTGGAGTGAGGTTGACCAAATATTCAAATCTGATCCCTCTAAAGTGCCACAAGTTGTGTCCACAATATCAAATTGCATTTGTGGAAACATATTTTTAATTACTTTTCTTTCGCTTAGATTTATATATTTTCACATAGTTTGGTTATTATATAAGATAATATTTTTCTCTATTTTTTTTCTTCATATTTTAAATACATTCGAATCACGATTTGTGACATTAGAGTAACTAAATATTAGTCTCAAATCTGAAGGCAAACGTTATTAATCCTCGACAACGATGCCAATTTAATAGTTAGGCTTTTCATCTGGGTCTACTCAAATAACCCGAGTATGTTGTAGTACTTAGTGATCAAATCCACGAGGATCAAGTGCTGCACTAAGAATTATAGAGAGTCATTAAAAAGGTAAGACAAAATAAAAGAGTTGGTTGTAAAGTAAACAAGAAAATAAAGCTAACAGTTGTAACTTATGAAATAAAAAGCGTTAAGCTTTAGGGATATTTGCAGGAAACCACAGATCATGAATCAGACAATTATTCAGAAAATGATTAAACTCAAATCTTGAACTCAAACAGAATTTTATAACCAATCCATTTTTGTGGTATCAATCACTTTATCTAACAACCTAAGATTCTAAAATGTCGTTTGAAATCAGAATTCTAGACAAGTATAATCAAGCAGGTTCAATTTGTTCATGAATTGCCTTAACATCAGATTTTGTTGGCTAAGGACAATTCGCTAACCTATGTTCAATCAAGCAACCTATAACACTTTTGGTGAATAGATTAAACCATAAATGAGAGACTATTGGTGAATAGATTAAACCCTAAATCAGAGACTAAGTGATCAATTTAGTCTAAGCAATAAACATAACAATAGGTGAAGATAACAATGATAAATCTCTATCTATGTCTAATTCAATGATTCATGAATTTTTTTAAAAACTCTAAAACCTAACTAGGAGACTACTCAAACATAAAAAGAGATGAACAAGCAATGAATAAGTAAAACACCATAACTATTAAGTGAAATAAAAAAATATAGCAAAAAAAATCTTCTCTGAGAGATGAAGTATGAAAAGTTGGAAAAGAGATTAAAGCATAGCCTAAATAATGGCTTAAACCCCCTTATTTATAGTTTTAAACATGTTTTGGTCGAACTCTAAAGAGATAAAGACAATCTGGGACAAAACTGGAAGTTTTTCTTTTTTCTTTTCTTGTTTTGGGCTGGATCGGTCGATCATAGGTGTTGTGGTCGACCTGAAAATCTCACGATAAACTAGATCGGTCGATCCACTGGTCGATGTGCTTCAGCTGCTGGCCAGATTGACTTGTCTTAAGTAAAATGGGAATATCTTTTGAATCACCGATGATAGTGATATGAAACCGGTCCCAAATGAAAGCTAATTCGAAGAGATATGTAGTATCCAAAAATCATTGAAATCAGACATCGGGAAGATGTTCAACGAATGGTAAACTTCTGACCCTTCTGCACAATTCTGCATCTCCAAAACCACGTTTTCGTCCAGAAATTCCAAATTCTCTTCCAAATCAACCTAAAACCTGTAAAGACTTCACAAAAGCCTAAAAGACTCTATATAAATATAAAAGACTCAAAAATATTCTAAAAAGAAAGGTTAGAATACGTAAAATAGGAAATATATATGATCAATTTCTTTGACATGTATATCTCTTTAAATAACTTTACAATATATCATATAACTAATTATTCCTTGGGTCTTCTTTTGGAGTGATTCAGAATAACTTTACAGTATCCATATGTATATAAATACTAGTTTTGATAATTGGTTTTTTCATGTGATAATTTCAGTAATACTTGGCCAAAAATGTCATTTTTAGATATACATCTACTTTGAAAATATATCCATATTAAAATGTATTAAGAAATGCATAATCCACTAAAATCTTCTAAACTTATTTATTTGGTGTCTAACATATTCTCCCTTTCTTGGTTACATTCACAAATATTTCTTATGTAAACAAATTACATGCTATATTAATACTAATATTAATGAACAAATAAACAATTTGATGGGTCAAGAACTCTTAAAAAAATTTCTTTAATTTTTAATTATCCGTACTGTAACGGCTCCATGTAATCAAAATCTCAGGATACAACTGCAACTATTTTGTTTCACAACATCCGAAAACAAAAGTCTAATAAACACTAGAATCTGTGTGTATTTTTACACCAAAATTATACTAAAAGAAAGGAGAAAAAAGAAAAAAAAAATAGAGTTTTTCTATCATGGAGGAAAAGAACGAGAATGATACACAATTTGTTTTTCTTTTCTTAAAAGAGAGAACACTTTCTCTTATTTAATAGGAGGAAAATGTCATAAAAATTATGCACAATTAAATCACCATTAACTTTTGCTATTCACAAAAAGTAAGTTCTCCGGAATCTTCACTGCACAAAGATTGCATGTGTGGCCATTTTGATATTTTTTTTTTCAAATTTTGTTGACTGTTGTGTGACTATTTTACTTGATCTTCGGATCTTAAGTTGAAATGGTTTTGTTTTGTCTTGAAGAAAGATAGAATGGTTTTGTCTTGATTTTAGGTCACTTGTTAAATATGAGTTTGCTTTGTTTCTTATGTTCTGTAATAGTGATTACTCAATTCAACTGAACGCGTCGAGGAGCAAGTTTCTAACAAGCTTAAGAGGACATTGTCAATGCGATGAAAGGAGAGGCAGCTAAGGAACTCTTAAAATTAAGCCAACATGATGGCTTTTCCAGTCATCACCACCATCAGTATAAACATCCCTCGAAAGATCTCATTGTTCAAGTTTAGTCTAAGTACAAACAAACGAACACACAGTCGTTTCTCTGGAATTGGTTTTCTAATTTGTTTTTTTTGTTGTTGTGCATATATTGCAGTGTTTGCTTAGAGTGAAAGAGCCTGCAGTGTTACTTCGTTGTCGTAATAAACCAAGACAAGTTTGTGGCTCCATTTATCCATTTCTTTCTATTGTCACCAATTTTAAAAATATTGTGTAATGTTTCAATGGGCATTGGCTTTATTGTTTTTAATATTTGTTTGGTGAATTAATTATAACTAGGTGATGTACACACGTACTGCTGCGTGGGATTTAAAATATTTAATTAAATACATACTATTAAAATTTGATAAATAATTTAATTGTAATATCTAAAATATTTATAATATTTTTGAGTTTTAAAAATATACATATTATATTGTATATTTTAAAATTTTACGTATTATTTTATTATATTATTTTTAAAAAATGTACGTATTATTATATTAATTTATATGGATTTATTAAACAAACGTATCTTATTCAAAGAATAACTATCTATATATATTAGCCAAAGAATGTGCAATAAGCCTGTATTTTTTAATTAGATATACTATATAATTTTAAGATTAGATATATCAAAAATTTAAATGCAATGACATTAGAATGTAATATTTTTAATTAGTGATGTCTTATTTTATAAATTATGTTGAGAACCATTGTGAGGATGACAAGTCATAATAATACGTACTATGTAATATACCATGTAGAAGTAATGTTATTTTTATATAATGTTTCTAAATTAATATACAGGGAATAATAAGAGTAATTAAGTGACTCATTTTGTCAATTTTAAAAAGTTTTTTTCACACTTTTTGTTATCGTCCAAGAAAACGTCCAAAATTTAGAATTGGTCATTCCTCACACATGGTTTATTACATTTTACAAGAACGAAAACAACGCAGGAGGGTCGAAGAAGTCTCTCCCTTCTTCGTTCTTCGTTAAATTCACATACTTTTTAATGTATATATAGCCCTATCTATTTTTAGCTATAATCCTTTTTATTTATATGGGGTCAATCCTCCATTCCTCCTCCTTGGTTAAATTCACATACTGTTAGTGTTATTTTTTAAGGAAAATAAAACTTTCAGAAAAGATTGAGAAGCAGAAGGCTTGAATACAACTATGTGGTTATCTGTTTCAGTCCATCAAACTACAAAATTTAAACCAAGCATAATTGAAATTTAGATTAGAAAGTAGCATCTGAACATTATCGTATACTATTTGTTCACATGTCTGCAAATTGTAGTCAAGAGTTGAGTCTTATTTGTTTAACACAAAGAAACACCAATGTCCACTACAGTGCAAAAAAAAGTGTTTATATCAACAAGCTCCAAAAAAAAGTAAAAAAACCAAATATCCGCAATAAGAAACACAAATATTGTATATACTTTCCTTAGATATCCTTCCTTTTTATTTGATTTTTCTAATAAATGAGACAACTTTTTCCATAATTTTTCTGCTATTTATTTACACAAAAGGAAAAGAATTATTGGTGGTTTTTATATCATATTCAACAATATCTTTTTTTTTTGTATTTTATGACCAAAAGACTTATGTTTCTATAACATAAAATATTTTTAAAACCTAATACTTTTCGTCGAAAAACTCTGTCATGTTTAATAGATCCACTTAGACTTGTATATGGAAAGTTGTCAGACGATTCAACATCATCAGAAGGCTAATATATCAAGTTGATGTAAAACAATTGAAAAACATGAAGAGACGAAAAGAAGAGGTAGAGTCCAAGTTCGACATGGACACTACCATATTGATAGTATTAAAAGATCATGTTATAACAAATATATATACATTAAATATGATACATGATTAGAGATTAATCAATCCAACAGCCCACTAGTTGGGTAGAAAAAAATATGAATGTTAATTTGCATAAGTCCATTTGCGCATAACGTCAAACAAATAGGCTATGATGAAATAATATATATTGTGAAATAATATATATTGTCGACAATACAAAATTGGGTAAACGGTTAACAACCCTATCAACTATGTACCGTTAGTTTGTTTTTTTTTATCCACACCGAATTTGGAGTTCATTCTAGTTGAATACGAATTTACAAAATTGTGCCCAACACCATATTCACTCAGGTGAAGGTTTAATTGATAAATCGCGACTCAAGAATATAAATCGATTTACTAAATTGGCTTACTAAAACCTTACGCGTATACTAAACCAATATCGATTGGATTAATAAACCCTGTTAAATCTCCCTTTCTTCCTTCCCTCGTAACCCTCAAATTCGATTTGAAAAACAGAGTTTATAGTCTCTAGTGTCTACGGTCTACCAAATCGTACAATTTGAGACGAAAACGACATCGTTTTAAAAACATCGAGATCATCGTTTTCGTTTGTCCCTTGGCTCCATCGACGAGTCCGTCATTATGACAGTATAAATATCTCCGCCAACTCTCTCTCAATCACTCCACAATCTCATTTTTTGTCTCGACAAAAAAAAAAATCCTTAAGCTCCCTCATCTCTCCAATGGAGTCCGCAGCTCTATCCCGAATCGGTCTCGCCGGACTCGCCGTTATGGGCCAGAACCTCGCCTTAAACATCGCCGAGAAAGGTTTCCCAATCTCAGTCTACAATCGAACCACTTCCAAAGTCGACGAAACCCTAGATCGAGCCGCCGTTGAAGGAAACCTTCCAGTCTCCGGCCAATACTCTCCGCGCGATTTCGTCCTCTCGATCCAACGGCCTCGATCTCTCATAATCCTCGTCAAAGCTGGTGCTCCCGTTGACCAAACAATCGATGCGTTCTCCGAGTACATGGAGCCCGGAGATTGCATCATCGACGGTGGTAACGAATGGTATCAGAACACAGAGCGACGGATCTCAGAGGCTGAGCAAAAAGGATTGCTTTATTTAGGTATGGGAGTCTCCGGCGGCGAAGAAGGAGCTCGTAACGGTCCTTCGTTAATGCCGGGTGGATCATTTGAAGCTTATGACAACATCAAAGATATATTGGGGAAAGTAGCAGCTCAGGTTGAAGATGGTCCTTGTGTTACTTACATCGGAGAAGGTGGATCTGGAAATTTTGTGAAGATGGTTCATAATGGGATTGAGTATGGAGATATGCAATTGATCTCTGAAGCTTATGATGTGTTGAAGAACGTTGGTGGATTGAGCAATGAGGAGCTTGCGGAGATCTTTACGGAGTGGAATCGAGGTGAGCTTGAGAGTTTCTTGGTTGAGATTACTTCGGATATATTTAGGGTTAAGGATGAGTTTGGTGATGGAGAGTTAGTAGATAAGATTTTGGATAAGACTGGTATGAAAGGTACCGGAAAATGGACTGTTCAGCAAGCGGCGGAGCTTTCTGTGGCGGCTCCGACGATTGCTGCTTCGTTGGATTGTAGGTACTTGAGTGGATTGAAAGATGAGAGGGAGAATGCTGCCAAAGTGTTGAGAGAAGCTGGATTGAAAGAAGAGATTGGTTCTGCGTCCAGCGGAATCGATAAGAAGAGATTAGTTGATGATGTTAGGCAAGCTTTGTATGCTTCGAAAATCTGTAGTTATGCTCAAGGGATGAATTTGCTTAGAGCTAAGAGCTTAGAGAAAAGTTGGAACTTGAATTTCGGTGAACTGGCTCGGATTTGGAAAGGCGGGTGTATCATAAGAGCGGTTTTCTTGGATAGGATCAAGAAAGCTTACCAGAGGAACCCGGATTTGGCAAGTCTTGTGGTTGATCCTGAGTTTGCTAAAGAGATGGTTCAGAGACAAGCCGCTTGGAGAAGAGTTGTGGGTTTGGCTGTTTCTGCTGGGATAAGCACGCCTGGTATGTGCGCTAGTCTTGCATACTTTGATACTTATAGACGCGCTAGATTACCCGCGAATCTGGTTCAGGCGCAGAGAGATCTCTTTGGAGCTCATACTTATGAGAGAACCGATCGTCCCGGTGCATACCACACCGAATGGACTAAGCTTGCTAGGAAGAACAATTGAACACTCCATTGACTTCTTTTCTGTTTTTCCTCAGACCAAATTGTTTCACGAGTATTTTGTTCAGATATCAGAATAAGAAATGCATTACCTCAATTTTTGTTTAAGTTTCTGAACATCTTCCGTTTTGCTTTAAAAATTTTCAAACATCTACGAAGGTTTTAAACATCGGATGAGCAATCGCTATGATATTTTGAAACATTGCTCAACCTAGATGATCTGTTTATTAACGCTGTCGGAAAAATCAAAATCGAATACACTAAGACATAATCCGATCTGAGAAAACTCATGAATTGATAAAACCTATGAAGGTTCATAGAGTCCAAGCACATGACCGTCAAGACATCTCACAGAAGCAACCTGGTTATCCAGAAAAGAAAGATTTGAAACTCAATAAAAAGAATTGAGATTACATTATTTGCAGAAAATGGTTGGTTTTTTACCTTGCCATGGACCTCGTATTTGATAGAGCCATCGAGTTCTGCTCCTAATTCCATAAGTTTTGAGATTGTTGTGTTAATGTCTGTCACAGTGAACGATAGTAGCGAAGAGTATCCCTTCTCTCTCACCACATGCTCGCTGTATTAAAACAAAAATCTCCTACAATTTCATACTTAATCTTTTATCTTTGCAATGATCTGACACAAATTCCTCTATAACTCTTATAAGTCATAAGATCAACCTTTTTCATCAGACAGGACAGTGAACTGAAGGCAACCAAATTAAAAACTAGTCTCCATGGTAAATAATTTTCATTGAGGCAAATGATCGAACAAGTTATAGGCATTGAGTCAATAATACCTGGGAGATTGCATAAGAGCTAGCTTGAGAGGACCAGACTGAATTTCAGCCCAACGTAAGGTGACGACATTGACGGAGAAATCGAGACCTTTCTCGTAGAATCGAGCGGCTTTTGGTACGTCTCTGTGAAGCTGCAAGATCCATCTAAACGTTGCCATCTATCTCTCTCTCTCGACACAGTATGTATGCCCACCAATAAAGTCAAAACGATTTATAGTCTCTCAAACGACGACGTATCAAGAAACATGTTCCAAAAACCACCTTCCACAACATTTGATTCACAGATTCAAAACTCTTTTATCTAAGAAAAAATCGATTTAAAACAGATATACATTATACATTAGTTACAAACATATAGCTATACATATGCGTAGGATTCACAGACGAACATATCCACACATGGAACTCTCTCTCTCAAGTTCTGTCTATTTCCGACATCAATCTGAGCTAGTCAGCTTGTTCCATCTCCGAGTCCGACCATGTCACCAACAATGGCTCTTCCATATACAGATTACAACAGAAGCTCACCCTTTGAATAGCTGACCTCGTGGCCTTGAACTCTTTGTTCTCGCTTCGCTTAGTTTCGCCTTCAAAGTGTTGTCCTTTACTCCGTGTAGCGCACCAAGATCAGGTGTTACGGTTCTTGTATTCCATTGACGAATCGGGCTCTCTCGTCTCCTTGATGGGTAACTGCAAGAAGCTTCATCGATTTCCCGAGTTTCCGAGAATAACCTCCGATGAGTTCTAATCATTTCTCCAACCACATTGTTCGTTTCTTTACCACACTTATCCGTTTCAGGCTCAACAATGGCTCTAGCTTTCTTTTTCTCATTAGAAGACATCGCCCACGCCATTTGATCCTCGAACTTCACTTGTAAACTCGACGGGCTTTGATTCCGTCTCCTCGGTTTTTCACCAGACACAACATCTGCTTTTGTTAATTCCGGTTTCTCAGTTTCATCGTCGAGTCGTGGCTTTGCAACATCACCCCCATGTTTCTTGAGCTCAAAACAATTTGAATCGCTTCCGCCAGAATCTTCTTCCTCCTCACCATCTACTTCCCAAATCGGGGCGCTCATGGCGTTAAATGGAACCGACTCAAGTGAACTCCGGCGATTTCTCGCTATTCCATTAGAATCCGCGTTCTGCTTAGTCTTCAGAAATGCTTCTATCTCAAACTCGAGCTTCTCCAACGCCGATCCGTTGCCACTCTGAATCCTTTCGTCAAGCCATGATTCCGCAATACAAAGAAGCATCTGATCTTGTTCATCCCAACCTTTCCAGTTCTTATCCAACTTCTGCTTTAGACCATGAATTTCCCTTTCGTAGCTCTTGATCCCTTTTGCAAACTCATCACATAATCTCTCCAGAATCTTATTTGACTTAGTCCCTCTCTCCATCTCCTTGACGCAGTTAGACAACGTCGACTTCACTTCCGAGAGCTCTTGTGCCAATTTCCTGTACAAACTCTCAGAACGTTTCATCAGTTTCCGCTCATCTTCTAGTGATTGAACCGCAGAGCTTAACCGATCGTGCTCCTTCGTATCTTTTGACAGCTTTTCTTTCGCGAGTTGCTTCACTAAATCATCCATATCGCGTCTATCAGCTTGCTGGCATCTGAGAAGCTCTTTGATCCGGGCACGTGAATGAGCAAGCTCGGTTTTCAAAGATTTTATTAAGGAGATATTAGCGGAATGCTGCTCCTCGAGGCTCCAGATTCGGTTCAGTACTTTAAGAAGTTCGGTTGATGTCTTGAGACTGTAGTTAGGCTCACCAGCTCGTCTTCTTCCACGGAACTCCAACGAACTTCCAGGAGAAACTGCTGCATTATATGGAGCCACCTGAAGAATGATCCACCTCAATACCAATCCCATGAAGTGAGATACAATCTAATATAAAATAAAATTCATTTCTTGCAACAAGCTATTTAATCGGTTATGCGGAAAGAAAAAGAAGAGTTTGGACTGAATGTGAATACCTCGAGGGAGCTATCGTAGCTTGTAGGAGATACCGGCTGCAAAGCATGGTCGTTTCTTTCGATTAAATGATGATGCTTCATCAGCATTTGACCAATCTGTCTCCTTATACTTCCCGCACTTTCTGGCTGGGCCACATGAACCATAGCAGAATTGTTAAAATAGAAGAATCAAGAGAATCAAAACCAGAAAACAGAATTTTCAACTGAACAACTGCATTGATCAAAATGAAAAGCAGGAATAAAAGGCATCTTCAAGCGCAGTGATGCAAAGGTAAACAAGTAATTGCAGTTGCACTAAAGATCACATTTTTAGATAAATTCCCCATCATCAAACCTAATCTCAGCTTATCAAAGATTCCTCTACAGGACTAAGAAACCAAAATCTATTAATCAAGAACCAAACACAAATGAGCTCGGACTTAAGGAAACAGTATTGCCTTCAAATTATCGGTGAATCGGATTGGGTGATTTGAACCTTTCATCTTTCATCATAACGGATGCACGAAATTCAGTTCAATTAAAAAAATGTAACTTAATTCAACCAATCACTTGCAAAACTCTAAACCAAGAACTGAGCAATTGGGCAAACCCAGAACACTTATCACCAATATGAAAATCTAAATTTGGCCAAAACCCAAAACCCTGAACCAGAATCAGAACAATCTAGGGCTATAATTTCACCAGTTCATCACAACCCATGTCACAAAATTCAAACTTTGAAGGGCAAAACGATACATTGTCACAAGAAATCTAAACTTGGCAATGCCTAATCCTAAAACCAATCAGCTTCATTGGATAATCAACTAAAAAAACCAAACAAATTAAGGCTAAATCACCACGTAATCCCCAAAATTCCAGGAAAGGATAAAAATCCTGTCCCTAGAAAGAGAAAGAGAGAGAGACCTGATGATCAGTGAGCTCAAGACCATTGTCAATAATCGCCGCCTTTCCATTGCCGTGACGGAGACGACGGTTACTCGGACCAGCAGAACCTAAGGGAGCTCGGTGCATTTTAGTAGCAGGAGGAGGAATCTGGTGGTCGTTGTCGTAATACTGATAAAGTTCCCAGAGAGAAGCAGCGAGCTTTCTAGATGAGAAATTAGAGGAAGAAGAAGGTATGTTAGGGTTGAAGCTAATGTGCACAGGAGTGGAAGGTCGGCGAAATACACTTCTATGGCCTACAAAAACAGCTCTTCTTCTTAACTTTTCAATAAATCTCTTCCCTTTTTGCCCTTCTTCTTCTCCTCTTCCTCCTCCATCATCTTCCTCTTCTTCTTCTTCTTTACTTTTCATTTCTTTAGTAGCGGCTAACTAGACTAAAGTTTCACTTTTTTTGCAATTTAACAAACCCTTTTTCTCTGTCCATAATCATGGAGACGAAACAGTTGTTTCTCATGTCATTTCTTTGTGCCTTTTTGTTTTCAATTTTGAAATAGAGTGTTTTGTTCTTCTTCTTCGTTGGTAGAATCACTCGTCTGTCACTTTAATTCGTCGCTTAAACCATTCATTAATTTGATAATCATCTGAATTTTCCATTAACTAAACCAACTTTATTGATGCGGCAATTAAATTTATGTTTTTTATTTTTCTAATTCGAGAGTATTTTTATTTTATGAAGAAAAAAAGAAACATGTCTGTGCGTGTCACCGTCTGTGGCCAGTGTGTAGAACATCACACGTAGTCAATGTACAATATTGGGTTTGCTGAGGGAGAAGTAAACTATAACTTTTTCTCAGAGCATTTTCATTCTCATATAATATTAATATTTTTTTGTTAAATTCAATATTTTTTAGTTAAATCCCCTTATCCCTTTAGTAATATTTTAGAAACTACCCATTTAAAAAATAACAGTTAAATTTTAAAATTTTCATATAATGCTATTAGTTTTAAGAACTAAAAAAAATCATTAAAAGTAAAAATATCTAAACATATATATTTTTACTATTAAAATACATATTTAGAAATAAAATCTTCACAAAATCTATTTTCAGTTTTATTCAAATTACACTCAATTAAGTTTTACTATTCAAAAACATATTTGAAAATAAAATCTTCACAAAAACTATTTTCTATTATATTAAATTTTCTTAAATAAATCAATTAGTGAAACAAACATTTAATTTAAAATGTAGTAAATTTATAAATTAATAATAACTAATTAATATTCCAAAATAAATAAAAAATAAAATTATAAACAAATTTTTCAAATTTTTACTACAATATTACTACTTAAACTAATTTAAAAATTATATAATACATATCTAATACTATTAATTAAATATTTAGATATTTATGTAAAATAATCTACAAATTTTAAGATAAAAGATATTTTAGTAGAATTATAGAGATGATGGTAGAATAATTTAGAACCTTTCTAAGCTATTTTTGGAGGCTATAAATACCTCTTCACCCCCTTATTTGTAATCAACTTAAATAAGTGAAATAAAAAGCAAGTTCAAAGAAAGACTGTTTTTCATAAGTTCTCTAAGTCTGTCTAAAATTCTTTTAATTGTTCTTCCAAATTTTTTAACGTACTTAAGAGGGTCTCTTATCTTGGGTTTTTCGAGATTTTCGGGGTATTATGATTTTGGGCAAGTGCTAAACACTATTGGAGTTTCTTGATTTGATATACTTGAAACCCAAGAAACAACACTATTTTTGTTAGACGAACAATTCCTTGCCGCAATCAAGAAAACGGCCAATGCAACAAGATTTGAAGAGAGGACAGTGAACTCGACGGAAGAAACGGTTGATATTTTCCGTGAATTTTGCGGGTGCAATATTTTATTGGTCGCTAAATCTTCCAAAGGACCTATGGTTTCAAGATTCCCGGTTATGGAGAAAGTGTCTGGACCTTGGACCAATCGGATACTTAATCATGTCGAATGAGATTTCTACTTCAGTTTCGGTTCTGGTGGTTCAACAATACACCGCAAAAAGTCCTTCGGTCGTGGGTTCCGCCTCTGTGGCGGTGGTGGAGACGCCATGAAAATCTGAAAACAGAGGATTGTGTTTTCTTTACCTGGAAGCACAAAACACTCTTATGTATCAACATGCATGAATTAAATGATCCTCCTATTTATGAACTTGTAACTTGTAAGATAAAACACATTTATAAGATTGAGTCACTGATATATAACTTTGATAAAAATTCTTCACTCATCAAATATGAGTAGATGAATAAATTATTCATGTTGTTAAGAGTTCAAATTTTTTGCAAAAGTTAATTATATTTTATGAGTGGATAAGAAAAGTAATTCGATCTTTTTTTCAAAGGAATATTCATATAGTAATTCTAGATACTCAAATTGTCTTTCCCGTTATTATTTGAAACGATCATGCCTACTTTATTGCAAATTTGCAACATATATTTTTATAATTTAAAGCTAAAATATTGTTTTAGGACATTAATATTAATATCAATTGTTTAGTGACATGTGACACAATTATTGACTACTGGTGTTGCAGAAATAATTTTCCCTACTGTTCTATCATCGCATGTGACCATTATAAAGATAGATTATAAACTTTCAGTAGTAATAAAAATCTGGTATTATATAACGCAGTGTTTGTTTTTATCAAACAACACATGACATTAACAAATCTATCATATAATACATCAAACCACAAATCGAACAGAAAACATAAAATCCCAATATAAGTTTGTTACAAAACTTAAGCTTATTCAATTATCAAAAGTTTCAAAGTAATCAGCCTCTCTCTCTCTCTCTCTCTCTCTGGAACCATTTAATGGTCTCTTTTAGTAACAATCATAGAGTTTAATATCCATCTTGACCCTAAAATACTTAGCACCTTCAAAAGTATCAGTCTCAAACGTAACAATCCCTCGAGACATGAAAAAATCACCCGTCCCTCCGACCACAGACAAATCTCTACTCTGCACCATCATAAGATCTGCTCCCATTATGTTCAACGTCCCTTTATGTTGAGTCGAGTTGAACACGAGTGTGTACGCGAACCACGCATTGTAATCGTTCTTCATGTCATAGAAATAGAACCCTTGAGCTCGTGCCACAGGTTCCGATTTGAAGTTTTTGTCTATGGTCATTGGATCGTCGAAGATCACGAGTTTTCCGAATTTGAAATTCCCGAGGCCTGGTGGGTTGGTAATGGCTGCAGAAGTTGCGTTTTGCACGTCATCGACGCCGAACATTATGTCGTGGTAGTAGAGGACAAAGTTTTTGCACGGTTTTGGTTGCGATTTGGATGGTTTTCGAGCTGATACGACGGGTTTTGATAGAACAAGGAAAATGAATAAGAAGATAAATGATTTCATTTGGCCTACCATATTGAAAATGTGAGAGTGAACAATGAGAGAGTGAAATTGACAAAGAAGAGTGATGGGTTTATATACAACTTAGGTTTAGTAGTCTGTGTAATATAAAATAGAAGTGGACTAGCACACTTCTTTTCTCTTGTTTCTTGTTTATTTATTTATTTATATTAGGTTAGTGATAAGTTTTGTTGATGTATATAAAGTGAAATCATTTACGATGAATATTTGAAACTTTTTCAATGTAGGCGGCTCAATACCTTTCAAAACTTTCCACAAGTTGTTATAGTAGAGATATCGTTAAAAATAACACGCACGAGTTCATAGTGGAAATACCAAAACTAATTAGCATAATACATTTGATCTAAAACTACATAGGCTTATATATACCTTAAGCCAGAGTTACACGTATTTATCAATAATATAGCTGAAGCAAGACAAATTGAAAAGCATATTAAATCGGTTAAATATGTATATACATGGATGAAAATCATATTGAATCGATGAGTAATCTACTTGTTCGTCTAGTTTCAGGACTTTACTAATAATTTCGTATATTCTTCAGCACTAATATATGTAATTTCGCCTTTTACTCTTGGGTTGGTGGAGCACTAATAATAAAAACTAATGAGCATGAGTTTTCCAATAACTTTTAATTTTACATGAAAATTATGTCAAACTGATATCATTATAGATTTTTTTTTTTTTTTTTTTGGAAATAAATCGATTTGTTTTCACTAGAACTAGACTAATTTCTTTTAAAAACAAGTCACGTTTAAAGTTTAAATATACATATTTTTAATATATTTGACTATTTTGTTTTTCTGTTAACGTCCGGCTCTTTCCCAGTGATCCGTTATTTTAAATGTAGACAAAGGTGTAGATCCATGATAATCTTTGTCTAAGGTTTGAAGAAGAAAGAGAAAAACTTTTCTCTTAGTTTGGATTGTGAATTGGTTTTTCGTGGCTAGGAAAAGTTCTCTAAATACATGGCTTTAGCAGTATAATTAGGGTCGTTTTGTTAATTCATTGGGCAGAAATTTCTAGGATTGGTAAATTGGATTTGACATAGGTTTCCGGGACACTTGTGTTTAATTATGATTGTCTTGGTCTTTTTCTACTTTTGGACTCCTTTTTTCTACAAGATTATTTTTTTTCCCGTCGGTTCTTATATGGTTATCTAAATTTTAATAATATATTTCTAGAATGACAACAACAAAAAAAAAATTAAATTTTTATTTATTCATTCAAAAAAATATGTTTTTTTTACTAAAACAACAAGACTTTCTTATAAAAGTCGTGTTTAAACTTTAAACTTTTTTTTTGAATAGTGTTTAAACTTTAAACTTAAATATATATATGTAGAAATTTATGACTTCTTTTTCTTCTGAAGATCAATGGATAGTAATTTTCCATATGGCAAAAATTTTTACATACAAAAAAATGGCTAAATATTTATTTTCTTAATAAATATTTTGTTATTTGAAACCTTTTATTGGCATGTAATTAATCAAAAAGTAACCATTTTATCATCAATGCATTTACTTTTTGCTTTTGCCGACTTAATAGAACAATGGCATTCGGCAGCCAATAAAGAAAAACAAATTGCAGAATTTAAAATGTGATTTATAACTATTTAGATTTTTTTTTAATAATATCGTGAAACTATATACTAAAGAATCAAAAAGAGAGCAAATTGTTGACAAAATAAAAAAGTCCCACTTACTAGTCTACAAGCAAAACTCTATCGATAGCCATAGCCTAATCACAAAGTCTTCGGGTCAGTGCTAAACTCTGTCGATAGCCTAATCCCACCTACTACCACTATACAAGCAAAACTCTATTGTTTCATGTTGCTCTGTTTTGTTTCATGTTGCTCTGTTTTGATGTGCCCAAATAAAACATCTCTTTTAGTAAGATGACAAAAAAAAAAAAAAAGGAATAACGGGCCTATTGTTAGCCTAATATGTTCGTAAAACTACTCGCGTGTGTGCGTGCGTACACACACGTGTGTTTTTCAACAATCGCTTGAGTTTTGCCACACGTGCCATGGTAATACGTGGACGCGCGCGCATAACCAGTTCCAGTTGTGTGGATTATCTTCTGTGAACCAAACAGAGCCAAAGGTTTTTGCGTTGCAGTAAAAGAATCACACACACTGTGAAGAAGAAAGCGAGAAACACAATTCCTCTGGAGAGAAATGCTCAATTTGAATCTCTCCGACTCGCTTCGTCTTCCATTTCAATACCCTAATCCTCTCAAACCCGATTCGTGTTCTTCTTCTTCTTCTTCTTCATCGTCGAGGATATGCGTCTCCGCTTGTCCAATTCGGATCGGGTTTTCGGTTCCTGATCGATGCTTCTCTCGGTAAGTTAAGTTTGTTCATCGGCTTTTCAATCTGCGTTTTGTTTTGCTATGCGAATGGAATTTTAGTGGTTTATGTCTTCGCAATTCTGTGCAGATGTTTGAGTCAATTGCGTCGAAATGAATCTCAACAGCTAGGGTTTCGATGCTTCCGACGAAATGCCGCTTGTTACCTCGAGGTGATTTTGATTTTTTTTTTTTTTTTTTTCCCTACTTCGACCGATTCATCTGATTGCTAGATGTCTGAAATTAGAGGAGATTCTATAGAGACCAAGGCTATTTCGAATTGCTTGTTCCATGTGGATTTACCTAAAATGGTAATGTAGGTTTAGTATACTTAGGATTGATTTAAAGCTTGAACAATAGAGAAGAGGGCGTGTTAGGTTCAAGTACGAGGTGAACTGAATAAGTTGTTTTGCTGGCTTTTTCAGAAAGCTGATTCTGAAGAAAAATATACAAATCTTGATATTTTGGTCGAGCCATCGATAGCTCACTCAAGAAGAGAGGCTCAGAGAGTTCTTAAATTCTTGGCGGTATCAGGTTCGGTCGCATTACTCGGCAATGATCCAGCTTTTGCGGCTTCATCAATTGCCAATGGGACGCAGTCACTTGTTTCTTCTCTTGGAGACCTCGGAGATATTAGCTCAGGTTTTGCTTCGGTTAGAGAATCTTCCTTTCGCACAGAACCGGGAACTATGTCTTTTTTGGTGCTAGTCCTTCAAAATTTACGCTTTGCTCTGTCTATGTCTCTCTCTCCAGGCGTTCTTGCTTATATTTTTCTCTGAACTTGGAGACAAGACTTTCTTCATTGCGGTATGTTCTTGAGCTATATATATTTAGATGTTAAACTACGTTTTAGAAACTCCCTGTCATCAAACAGTTAACATTCTATTGATTGTGATAAGTTTTCATGCGTTTGTTTAGGCCCTTTTAGCAGCAAGGAACTCTGCTGCTACTGTATTTTTGGGGACTTTTGGCGCTCTTGGGTATGCTTTCTTTCTCAAACATAGGCGTTATGGCCCATGAATCTTGTAAACCAAATGTTACTTTGAAATCAGTAGAGCACCATTATAAAATTTGGTAATTTTGCAGGATTATGACGATAATATCTGTAGTGCTTGGACGAACTTTCCACTATGTTGATGAAATTCTTCCATTCAGGTTTGAAAACTCCGGATAAACTTATTTTTCAGGTTTAAGTTTCAAGATGAATCTGAACGTCAATGACTTGAAAACACAGGTTTGGTGAAACCGATTTGCCTCTAGATGATATTGCAGCAGTTTGTCTTCTGGTAAATCTTTACTTACCTTTCTAAGCAGAGCTGTGTTAACCAGGGGTGTTTGGCTGGACCTTTCGGGTTGTTTTTGGTTTAAAATGTATATCTTTCAAAGTAGATGATATTTTCCCAAGTGAAACCATATGTAGTTCTGACCCTTTTAGTATGAATTTGGTTTTGGTTAGGATTTTGTTTTTTATACAAAGGTACCTTTGATTCGAAGGGTTTTAAACTTTTAATGAAGTTTAAGTTTCAGGTTCTATTGGGTTTTTGACTTTTGTATGTAGAAAAAGTTTACTGACTAAACCAAATGGAAATTTTGATTGGTTTTCAAACCTGGTTTTTGGTTCAGTTTGGGTTGGATCATATCGTACAGGCCTAGTCCTAACCATGAAATAGTATTAACAACTTTTGTTTCATTTAGGTTTACTTCGGTGTATCAACGTTAGTAGACGCTGTTTCAGATGAGGGTAAAGCCGACGAAGAACAGAAAGAAGTAAAACCTCTTTTAGACTTTCACTTTTATATTTCCATGCAATCTTCAAGAAGTCACTATTTTCTGATTTCTTTTCTACAGGCAGAACTAGCGGTTTCAGAGCTTTCAGGTAACGGAGCCGGGATAGTGGCAGCCGCAAGCACCATCATCAGCACTTTCGCCTTGGTTTTTGTTGCGGAATGGGGTGACAAATCCTTCTTCTCAACAATTGGTGAGACTCAAAAGTTTCAACTTTCATAATAAATCAAAACCTCAGGTCCAAAACTGTATATAATCTTTTAATTCTTTGAAGCTCTTGCGGCTGCATCATCGCCATTGGGTGTCATCGCTGGAGCATTGGCGGGTCACGGTGCTGCGACTCTAGTGAGTTCTTTTTCTTTTTTGAAACTTTTACGTGAACACATTAAAGATCCTAACAACTAAGCTAATCATAATTATCTTCAAGCAATATTAAGACTTAAAACCCCATCAAAGAGGAGATTTTTGTTAATTCTCCTGAAACTTGGGAGACACAAGAACTCTAACTTGTGCAGCCCTGGTTTACTAATTGCAGCTTGCGGTTTTGGGTGGTTCTTTGCTGGGAAATTTCTTATCAGAGAAGGTAATGCCACTCTCTATCTATCTCTATATATACATACACAATATATGCATATTTAGATCAAATTAGTCTTAGAAACCATTAATTCACAAAAGCACTTGAAGAATACTCCGTTTTCATTATAATGTCTGTCCTAGATTTTTTTTTACACGTCCAAACTTGCATTTAATTTGATACTAAAATTAAGAAGAATAAATTTTGATTCCTGACCAAATAAAAGGTTAAGAAGAATAAAACTTTAATGGTTGCATTAAAAAGTAGGAAAATTATTGATAAATGAAACAAATCCATGTCCTTAAATTATCATGAAATGTAGGGTGAATATACTAAATGCTAGCATATCCTAGGATATATTCAGCTTTTATTACACAAAAACCAGATTCTATCTTAGTTTTCAAAAGTTCCAAAACACCTTTTGAGTTTTGTTATAATTAGTCAAAGGATCTCTTTTTACTTTCGTATTGTGTTCTGAGATATAACTTGATAGAAAAAAAAGTGAGAGGAGTAGAGATTAAGGTTTTTATTCTATGGCAAGTGGTAACAACAAGCTTTCTATGTTCATTGATCTCAAGTCTTCCACATCATTTGGTATCTATTCCTCCCCAAAAAAAGAGTCAAAATAACATCTTTTATTGTTTTTATTCTTTTCTATGTCCGATCCAATCTGTCAACGACGCGTTATTATTCCCGAACAATTGAAACTAGCCGGGGGGAAATATCTAAACTAAACGAATAGATCATTTTGTTTAGGTTTTAAGGTTCATGATTTATGCTATAGGGGTTAGGGTTTAGATTTTAGTTTTTATGACTTATGGTATAGTAGGTTCTAGAATTTAGACTTTAGAGTTCAGATTATATACTATATTTTTTGTTTAATTTATAAAGTTTTTTCTAGTTTTGATCTATAAATTTTAGACAATTTGAAAAGATAATTTTGGGAGAGAGAGTGTTCGTAAGACGGAAACGTTTAAATGTTGTTTGGTTCGAACAGGCAATTGCTTATGTCGGAGGAGTTCTATTTCTCGTGTTTGCTGCTGTAACGGTGGCTGAGATCGTTACGTAAGTAGCGATAATAATATTTTTCTTTTCCTCTCATTTCTTGTATAAAAAAAAAATACTACTTTAATTTTGTTTACAAATTTTAATATACTGTTCATTCACCATTCTCTTTCTGCTAACTATACTGTGGATTTACAGTTTTTCATATGTTTACTATGAAATACATTTGTTGTTTAGTGGTTAGAATTTACTTAGATGTCAAGATAGGTCATATCTTATGTTTTGAAAGGGGAAAGATGCGTCCAAACATAACACGTGTTCCGGACCGGGAAGAAAATTAAAGGTGTCGACATGGTAGAGCATATTCTTTTTTATATTCTTCATTTGAAGGCGTATTAAAATATTACAATCGTGCATGTGAAATAAAATTAGATGAGAAAGTTATATATTTACACGCTTTACAAGTTCCACTCCCAAATTAATATTTTATAGCAAGATGTATTTTGGTAAAAAGGATTAGAAGAAAAGCGGACTAAAAAGTGTGCAAAATATGCATGCATACCTACATAAAATAGTTTGGAAATTTTGTTCAAATAACTTAAAACATCACTTATTATGAAATAACATAGATTTTTTTTTTGAAAAAAAATTGCCGCAATATCTTTTATTTTACTAGTAATACTTTGTTATACTTATATTCGAGCTTTTTTGTTCTTGATAAATAATAAATTCTTGTATGTATAAAACATATGTTCAAGTTTCAGAAATTATCATAGTAAGATAACTTCAACAGTTATCTACAAAAATATTCATTTGTTCAACATCACACCTTTAGTTTAATATTTCATTTGATTAATGATTTGAGTTGCATGTTCAAATACGCAAAGCTATCAGTACCTGACATTAATGGAACAAAATTGAACAGTTTAAAGTAAATAGAAATCTAAAAAGGAATTTGAGAATCAATAATACATTTGACCTTAAAAAAAAAAAAGTAACTAACAAAATCTATGAAGTTACAGTTGCAAACGTGAACCACTCTTTTATGGTACGTGGACCCTGTTTTGGCTTCCTATTTCGGACAGTGAGCAGCAAAACGAAGAAACGCTGTCGCTTTACATATATTCTTTTTTTTTTTGGTGATATAAAAAATAAAAGTAAAAGAAATGGAGAAAATAACGCTGTGGAACGAAGACATTTTCGAGGGAATCACAAAAGAGGCAAGTGGGGACCACACTCATAATCACAGAACCAAATTGAACGGTGACGAGCCGCTGCTGCTTCAGCCGCCACGCACCTTCTGACGCTACCAACCGCCACAATCATGGTATTATCAAACATTACGTATCCTAATTTAACTCTTAATCCAAGCAAAATTAGATTTATATGTTAATATCTTTTCCATTCATGAAAAGAAACCAAATACTAACCCTAAAAATAATTTAAATAAATTTATGATTATCCAACTAAAAAAAAGATTAAAATAATTTCAATTCTCTTTTAGTTACATGTTTATGATAGGGATAACATCATGTTTCAAATTGTTAGATAAATTATCTCCCATATAAAATATATATATATATATATATATGCAATTAAAGATCTATCATCGTTTCTATATATTTTTATGTTGAAAATAAAAAAGTACATTAAAATATTAATTCTACCTAAAAACTAAAAATTAATCTAATTTTATAAATATCAAAATTTAAACATTTAAGATTTGACCAAAAAATATATAAATAGTGGTTTATATTAATGTTATTACTGTGTCATTATCTGCATAATACATGTTATTTTTGACAAAAAATATACCTTTAATCAAAATTAATATATTTATGGTTGAAAACATATAGAATAAATTTGATAATCAGGAAATACAAGGAGAAAGTGGAGGACACGGCCAAATGTCATGTTGTGACAGGTGATCAAGATTTTTTTTAATTAAATTCAGTTTGTGCTTATAAATTATTTCTCAGTTTAACGTGTATTTGTACTTTGTAGTAGGTCTGAACATAAAATTCGAATCCGATAATCTGATTCGAATCCGATCCAAATCCGATTCGAAATAGGTTCAGATTCTATTCGGATTCTATATGACCATATCCGAATAATCCAAAATCCGAAATAACCCGATCCGAATCTAAAAAAATCTGAAAAACCCGAAAAAATCCGAAAAAAACCTGAAAAAATCGGAATAATCCGATCCAAATCCGACATAAATCCGATTCGAATCCGATCTGAAATATGAATGGAGAGGCCTATAGTTTGTACATCATATCAAATACAAAACATAAAAAAGGTTAAGGTAGCACGTGCCAAAGATTCTGAAGGCACGTGTGGGTAGTCTTCTTACCCCTTTTTATTTTCATCCTCTTCTTTCAGATTCGATCATTTCCATTTTCCACTCTCTCTCTCTCTCTCTCCTATTTATACATCTTTCAATCTCTATCGCCGGCGCTGCTGCAAATCCCTAGATTTTTCACACCCAGAAGAAATTAATTACTATTAGCCCAATTTCTCTATTTCGTTTATTGAGAGATAGAGATAGAAATAGAGATAATCGCGATTTGTGATAATTTCATAATCAGATTTAAAATTGAGGTAAATTCATTCTTTCCCGACAAATCCTTTGTTCTTTGTTTCGCATCGGATTGTTTATTTTTTTTAGATTGGTTGATTTGCATGTTTGTTTGATGAGAAATTCAGAGAAATTGAATTCTTTTTTATTCGAGATTAAATAAATATATATAACTCTGAGATCGATGTCTGGGAAATTGAAGAATTCTGTTTATCCTCGTTTGTTTTGTTTCCTTGTTCTGTTTTCTTTATTTATATTTATTTTTTGAAAAATTGATGAAATTTGTGTGTCGGTATTATCTAGAAAGACTAAGTTTTTGAGCTACTCTCGTTTGTTTTTTTTTTTTTTTTTTTTTTTTTTTTTTTTTTTTTTTTTTTTTTTTTTTTTTTTTTTTTTTTTTTTTTTTTTTTTTTTTTGGTTTCTTCTGTCTTCTGATTTCTTTAAAGCAAATCGATGAGCCAGTGAATAATCCATCACTTGTGTTATATCTCTTTGAGAAAATTTCTCAATTTTTCGTTCTGGTTAATTAGATCTTGTTTTGTTTCATGTACGTTGAGGTTGACTAACGAATAAAACAGTTCTGTTTTTGAATCTGGGTTCATGTTGTGCTTGTTTTTGTCCTAAACTATATTTGGTCTCTGAGGTGCTAATGATTTCAGTTTATAAGTTCTGTTAACTTGGTACCCCAAATTGGCACTCACTTGTTTATTATCTCTTATATGAAGCAGGATGGTTAGCTGCTACTGTTATACTTTCGTGAAGATTGACAACTAAATTGTGTTGAGAGCAACTTTCGAATCAGCTTTTGTTTTTAACTTTATTTGAAGATGGATCGGTGCGATACCTCAGGATTTGTAAGCGGTGGTGGAGATGCTTATAAGGTCTTTTAACTCTTTAGAGCTGTGGCTTATTCTCTTAACCCGGAAGTTGTTGTGTACTGTTGGCTTCAACGTCTTTGCTTTGGTGTTCTTGACGAAAGTTTTAATTTTTTAGTTGTGACCATGCATACCAGATTTCAGAACAGTGCTTTTGCTGCTAATTCCTCATCGAATTCTTTTAAGATAATGGGCCGTTCTCTTCAAGTTGAAGTCGCTGAGGCTGCTGATACTACGCTGCGTCTTGATTCCCTTGCCTCTCCATTGTCTAATGCCAAGGGAGTCAAAAGGAAATGGAATCTGATTGATGGATCTGATCCTTTACTTTCCTTAAGACTCGGTCACTCATCAAGTTCTTCTGATAGCAAAGGGAGTTCGGCCACTGCTTGCACGAGTTTATCTTCTGCCAAAGAAACTGAGGAGGCGTCCTCAATGGATATTGAGCTCGACTTTAGGCTCTATCTTGGCAACGAGAAACTGGCAGGTAGCAACAAAAAACCAGCTAATTTGAAAATGAAAGGGTTGCAGGTCCCCTCCCCGAAATTTGATCTTGAATTGAGTCTTTCTGGTGGAGGATCCTGTCAATCTGATATCACTGCGGTTCAGCAGCACGCCAACCGATTTCAAACTCTTGCGGATATGCTGCGTGTAACTAATGAAGAATCCACATCATGTGGTTGGAGGCCAGGGTCGTTTGGATTACCAACATTGCAAGCCTCGTCAAGCAAAGAAACAAGCTCTTTCTTAGGCCATGTTCCAAAGAATGTCATCATTCCTGCTGCCCATGTTCTGGAACTGTCATCTAGCACGGCAGCAACAACACCAATAAGCTCGGGTACATGTACTTCCGGTTTATCTCAGCGGCTGAAGCCACAGCTTAAGAATTCTTCTAGTTCCAAGTTATGTCAAGTAGAAGGATGTCAAAAGGGAGCAAGAGGCGCATCTGGCCGTTGCATTTCCCATGGTGGTGGACGTAGATGCCAGAAACATGGTTGCCACAAGGGCGCTGAAGGTCGAACTGTGTACTGTAAAGCCCATGGAGGTGGTCGTCGATGTGAATTTCTCGGATGCACCAAAAGTGCAGAAGGCCGTACTGACTTTTGTATAGCTCATGGAGGTGGTCGAAGATGCAGCCATGAAGATTGCACACGAGCTGCTAGGGGAAGATCAGGACTCTGTATCAGGCACGGTGGAGGAAAGAGATGCCAAAGAGAGAACTGCACTAAAAGCGCTGAAGGCCTTTCAGGACTCTGCATCTCTCATGGTGGTGGTCGGCGATGTCAATCTAATGGATGCACAAAAGGAGCACAAGGGAGTACAATGTTCTGCAAGGCACACGGTGGTGGTAAACGGTGTACACACTCGGGTTGCACCAAAGGAGCAGAAGGAAGCACGCCGTTCTGTAAAGGACATGGAGGAGGTAAAAGATGTGCCTTTCAAGGAGGAGATCCTTGCTCCAAGAGTGTTCACGGAGGTACCAATTTCTGTGTGGCACACGGTGGTGGTAAGAGATGTGCGGTTTCCGAATGCACAAAGAGTGCTAGAGGAAGGACTGATTTCTGTGTCAGACATGGTGGAGGAAAGAGATGTAAGTCTGAAGGATGTGGTAAAAGTGCTCAAGGTAGTACCGACTTTTGCAAAGCACATGGAGGAGGAAAACGGTGTGCCTGGGGTCA
Organism: Boechera retrofracta; assembly: GCA_015832515.1. Lineage (NCBI taxonomy): Eukaryota > Viridiplantae > Streptophyta > Magnoliopsida > Brassicales > Brassicaceae > Boechera > Boechera retrofracta. The sequence continues at coordinate 564,595 of JACCIV010034561.1, forward strand.
TCCCGAGACTGAGTATGCGGGACAGTCTTCTTCTGGTCCTTGTACCTCGTTTGCTCGAGGTAAGACAGGTCTTTGTGCACTTCATAACAGCCTGGTTCAGGATAACCAGGTTCATGGAGGTATGACCATGACTTCCGAGAGCCAAGAACCGAGAGTGTGCAGCAGCGAAACAGAGAACGAGGAAGAGTTTAGCGGTTCTCAGGACATGAACATCGATACAATGAAAGCGAGAAGTGCTACTGGATCTCCAGAGACTGATGTTGATCTCAATGAGTATGAAGCAGGATTGGGGTTAGCTCCGGAAGGAAGAGTCCATGGTGGAAGTTTGATGATGGCGATGTTGGCTAGAGACGGTGGCTCTGGCTCTAGCAATGGGCAGGTGAGGCCTAAGAGGTGGATGTAAGTTGTCTTCAGTTTGCGTGTGGAGTATGTTGGCACGTGAGAGTGAAAAGGGGTCAAGCGTCTGTGTTTGTTCTAGTTTTAGGTTTGCTTAGAGAGTAAAAAAAAGATCCAAAGTCTGTGTCTTTGTGACTTATTGTCTTGTAGATATTGAATTTAAGGGTCAAGCAAGGTTATTGTGATGTTGTGAATTATACAGGTAAAAGCCCCACCTGTGAATTGTCAAAAACAGTCATGATGATGATGATGATAATAAAACTCATGTCTTTGTTTGCAAATTGCAATTTCCTCGGTAAGGGTAATTTTATAATTGTTGCTACTCTAGCTTAGGCCAGGTTTCTTGGCGTCATGCAGACGTGGTTTCGGTGAACTCGAACACGATGGTGGTTTAAAGTAATAGACTAATAGTCATGAAGTTGTATGCTATGGCAGTGTGTATTTGAGAGGTTCTAATGTGTGCACTTGCATGATTTTGGAAATCAAAGGATAATTTTCGTTTTTGTTATTTAAAATACACTAATGAATGTAAAATTTGGTGTAGCGACAGCTACGATAAATCAAAAATCTCGTTTAGTCTGAGAATGCACGAGACAGCTACGATAACGCAAAAATCTCGTTTAGTCTGAGAATGCGCGAGTTCTAGCCATAACAAGGATTTAAGAGAAACTCTTCCTTTTCATTAATAGAATAATATATTTGGATAATTCCAAATTATTTTATTACAATACGTTTAACATAATACATAATAATTATATAATGTTAATTTTCAAAAAAAAAAATCCGACATGCTCAGATTGTTAGATAAACCGTATATATGCGTGTACATAAATTATATGTAGGTTCTGAAGTTTGAAAAAAAAACTGACAGTTTATTCAAATCGAGAACTCAACAGATCAAAGGAAACATTGTAAGATTCATGCTCAAGTGAGCTTAACAAGATAAAATTATAAGATTGAAAATGAAATAGCTCATTGGAGCTTTTAGCTTTATTTAGTGCAATGAAAATCAAAGTTTCTTTGATTGATATCATAAAATGGGAAAGAAGAGTGTTGCACAAAATGAACCCTTTAATTATAATTCGGAACGATTTTACGTCCTACGGGGGCCATTATTTAAGACGCAGAGGCGACCGATCGCTATTACGAATAGCCATCTCCTGGATATAGTTCGAAAGCCCTTCGATATCTTCAAGGTCTTTGATCTCAGGGCCACTCTTATCGTACTCCACACTGATTTGTACGAGGCTGTTCAAGCCACTGGGCTCATCAATAACTTTTGTAGTTGCTGTAATCATTTTATAGCCTTCAAAGAATTCAGATATGGAAAACCCTTGCTTCATGGTTTTCGTCTCCTGATCCACTGACTCAATGATCATGTGGATTCGTTGAGTAGATGGCGTCAGGTCTAACCAACAAAAACAATGAATACATATATAGTAAAGAGTTATAAACAAAATATATGAACGAGATGAGAGTTATAATATACCTGAAAGTTTTCTATTAGATATCTGAGTCATATGGTAGACAAAACATTCCCAGTATTGTTTTGGTGGAATCCAAATCAGAAACTCCATCTCATAAACTCGTCTCAATGACATTTCTCTACTTGATGTTTTGCCTTTTGTGAGCTTTATAAATTATGCTCTCTTATCAACGTAGCATGCATATGTTTATATAGCCAAATGTTTATGAAAATTATTGCATTATTATTTTTGAGCAATTACCCAATTTTTTCCCACTTAACTTTTCATCAAATGTGCCATTTTTCTAAATTTAACAACATTCCTTGGCCATTTGCATTCTACCTAATCAAGGGAACACTTGGAAGGAAGGATAACTTAAACAGACCAAATTTATCAGTGAACTTGAACCGACCAAATTAACATGGCTACTTTTTCTTTATCTACTTATTTTTCTTTAAGAAAGAAAATAAGCAAATTCCATAAAACTGAATACTATAAAATTCATTTTTAATATAATATAACATGTATCTTTAAATACAAAATTCAATCACAAACGTCATTATCGGAAAACCAAAGCGGGTAGATCTAGGGTGGGAAAAAATCTTTATCAGAAAAATTGAACCCAATCAAACCGTAATTTATTATGGTGATTTAGTTTGGTTTTGATTTCTTCCAAAATTCAGTTCGGTTACAATTACAAAAGATACTTTTGGTTTTGGTTTTGTTCGGTTTGAAACCATAAAACTGTTAGATTTTTTGGTTTCTATTTATTGTTATAGTATCACTTGTTTAATTACTATTTAATCATCTTTGCAATATTTATTTTAATAGAAAAATTATATCAATATTTGTGAGAGAAGAAGAAATAAATTGAAAGATGATTTAGTTCATAATAATATTATGTTTAACATTTAATAGATAAAATATGTTGGAATGTACTCACAATTTCATAGCATCTTAATCAAATATGATAAAGTTTAAAATAAAAATCTTTTTTTTTTTGAAAATTACGGAATAAATCAAAAATAATTGAAACCGAACCAGATCAAATTGCATGTGGTTTTAATTCGGTTTTATTTTTAATAAACTGATAAACAGTAAAACCGAAAAAACCAAACGGTTCTATATGGTTTCAATTTTTATAAAACCAATAAATTGTAAATTCAAAGAAACCGAATCAAAACCAAATTTAAATACGTACGCCCAGCCTTAACTGGATCCCCAATCTCTGAACAATTAATTAGGCACAAAAAGAAATAAACATAAAATAAATGTCAGAAGTGGGACTTGAACCCACGCCCTCTTACGAAGACCAGAACTTGAGTCTGGCGCCTTAGACCACTCGGCCATCCTGACCTTTTGTTGTAGTTAAACGTTTATAGTATAAGTTGGCTAGTATAATTTTCAATACCCATACCAATCTTCAGATTATTGTGGAGTATAAAATATTTTCAGAAGCTATCGTATATATGTTTTTCCTCTAAAACCAAGTTCAGCCCATACGAAATATTTCAAGTGACGACCACTATAAGAAAAGTTTTGCAAGTACGATACATTTCGGCGCGTGGTTCCTTTTTAATATGGCAGCAATCAGATTAGTTAATAAGAGCATCTCCATTACCATCGTTAAAATCATAATAAAAAAAAATGGTTTAATTTTTAATAAATTTAATTTAAATTAAATAATTTAATTCTATTAAAAAATTATTTTTTTTATTGTTAAAAATACTCATGATAATGCCTACGATTCTGATGAGGCATGAGAAGCCATACCTTTCGATCTAAGCCGTCAACTTGTTCCCTTACGTGGATCTTATTTTTCAATCCAATGGCTTTAAATAAGCCACGCTTTCTAGATCTAACAGTCATGCTTTCTAGAATCTGTTCCCTTTTATTTTAGAGTTTTCTATTTTACTTTTTTTTTCCTTTGTATTTAATTTTGTGCCATCTTCTATAGTAGTGTACTAAAATCTCATACCCCTTTGCAGAAATCCACTTTAGATACCTTTTATAAAATATTCAACTATCAAAAATACCCTCCACATTTGAAAAGAGAGATATTTCTTTGAGACCTAATTTTACAAGAGATAAAAAAAAAAAATTTTAAATAACATATTTCGAATTGTCTTTTTTTTTTTGGTCTAAAATTTTTAGTATGAGATAATACATTTAAATAACATATTTCGAATTTTCTTTGCTTGTCTAAGATTATTAGCATGAGATAATACATTTAGTGGAATAGTATACCTAAACATGGACTAGAATAAGAATTCTGAAAGTATCAAAGAATAAATTAAAGAAACAACAGAATTAAAGGGCATTAGAGTAAAGAAGCGGCAACATCGAATTAAAAACTGCCAAAAAACCAACCTAGTAGCCGTTGATATAACGACACATAAGCAAAGTCTTGTAATGACTCATCAGTTTTCATGTGTATGTATACACTCATCATCTCATATATACCCCATGAAATTAAAAAAAAAAACAGAGTAGCGATCAAAATAATCTTCAACAACAAGAAAAACCCTAAGTCTCTCATATTCGCCGCCGTCTCTGCCTCATTTTCATCACCGGTGATGACGTGTCATTAGATCCAGTTTTCACGGATTCTCACTACTCTCTGTGGTTTTTTCAGACAGTTGAATCGTTAGGACCAAAATCCCTGAAAAATCGGGATTAGAAGTTTCTTTTGTTTTTCTTGTGAGATAATTAGAGAAAGAAAGTGAAGAGAAAAGACTTAAGAGATATCTTACAAAAACAAAGGTTTATAACTTTTCATGTTAAATCTTTGAGAGTAGTTCGAAAGTTTATGTTTTTCTGATAAACATTTCTCTGTTGGATTAGAGAAAATATCGGAGAGATAAAACATTATCTTTTAGTTGTTATGATACGATTATATTATTGTTATGATTAGTATCTTTCGTATAGATCTTCATCTATATATTTTATATTAATATACTCTGTTTGTTTTATAGTTTATGCTCTTTTGATTTCGTTTTTGGAAGATAAAATGGATAGCAAACAGATGTTGTTGTCGGCGCTCGGCGTCGGAGTTGGAGTCGGTGTGGGTTTAGGCTTGGCTTCGGGTCAAGCCGTCGGAAAATGGGCCGGCGGGAACTCGTCGACAAGTAACGCCGTCACGGCGGATAAGATGGAGAAAGAGATACTTCGTCAAGTTGTTGACGGCAGAGAGAGTAAAATTACTTTCGATGAGTTTCCTTATTATCTCAGGTAAATTCAATTTTTTTGTTTCATTTTTTACAGAAAGTTTCCATAAGTTCCTTCACAAGAAATTCAAATCAACTTTTAAGATTTATCAATTCTGATTATCTTAAAATAATTCTTGTGATTTTCAAAAAAATAATAATTCTTCTGATGAAATAATAATTTAGTATATACTATTATATTTTCATTATGTTTTGATCGACACTTTAATTTTTATTAATAGTTTGCGAATTTCAAGACGATAATACAAATGCTAGGGAAATAATATAATTTTTTCTGTTTGCATAGGCCGAGCCGAGAATGATTGTTTTTTTTTCTTTTCTTTCTACACGTGTCAGTAACATTTAGATCCTGTGATCTTTATCCCAAAATGTTTGGATTTATTCTTTTGATGTCTGAAACATACACATACACCGAAACACATTATTATATGTAATCCTGTTCATCAATGCTTTTGCCATTTTGGGATTGTGCAGTGAACAAACACGAGTGCTTCTAACAAGTGCAGCTTATGTCCATTTGAAGCACTTTGATGCGTCAAAGTATACAAGAAACTTGTCTCCGGCTAGTCGAGCCATTCTCTTGTCCGGCCCTGCCGGTTAGATTCCGATTATCCGATCATTATCTTGATCTTGAACTAATTCGTTTATGTTTTTGATTTTTAATATGTTACTTTGTAGAGCTTTACCAACAAATGCTAGCCAAAGCCCTAGCTCATTTCTTCGACGCCAAGTTACTTCTTCTAGACGTCAATGATTTCGCACTCAAGGTTTTTGAAACACTAAACAGAAACATTGAGCTCTGTTTCTTACTGTGAGTCTTCTCTATTGTGAACTTAAATCTACTTTATTGTGATTGCAGATACAGAGCAAATACGGCAGCGGAAGTACAGAATCATCTGTAAGCGGTTTACTGATTTCGTTTTACGAATTGTTTCTGGTTTCTTGTTAATCTAGATCGGTTGTTTTAGTCATTCAAGAGATCTCCCTCAGAATCTGCTTTAGAGCAACTATCAGGACTGTTTAGTTCCTTCTCCATCTTTCCTCAGAGAGAAGAATCTAAAGGTACTTAAAAACTTTTTCCTGGTCACGTATTAAATTGGCTCGGCTTAACTGAGTAATCGACTTGGTGACCAAGATGCCTTATAGTTTGGTTCATCGGTGTTATGACTAATATTAACATTGTTCGTTGATGAATCTGTTCAGCTGGTGGTACCTTGAGGAGGCAAAGTAGTGGTGTGGATATCAAATCAAGGTTGTGTTTAGTTGTCGTTTACTTCAAATTTTAAGCAATGCCAATATCCGTCAATGCTTTGCAATCAAACTAATGCGTAATTTTATTGTTTACCCTGTGATCCGTGATCTATGCAGTTCAATGGAAGGCTCTAATAATCCTCCAAAGCTTCGTCGAAACTCTTCAGCAGCAGCTAATATTAGCAACCTTGCATCTTCATCAAATCAAGGTTATTATTATATGCATCTCAACAAAGAAAATTGAAACTTTTAATCTCTATTCATTCCGATACATCGATTAATATTTGATCTTAGTTTCAGCGCCTTTGAAGCGTAGTAGCAGTTGGTCATTCGATGAAAAACTTCTCATCCAATCTTTATATAAGGTAATGTATAAAAGTATAAAAGTATAAGGTAATGTGTAAAAATATGCATTTAGATTGTTTGAATCTGTTGACCCAAAAAAAAAAGGTTGTTTGAATCTTATTTATAAGATCCTGCAAATGCGAAGTGCAGGTCTTGGCCTATGTCTCCAAGGCGAATCCGATTGTGTTATATCTTCGAGACGTCGAAAACTTTCTGTTCCGCTCACAGAGAACTTACAACTTGTTCCAAAAGCTTCTCCAGAAACTCAGTGGACCGGTCCTCATTCTCGGTTCAAGAATCGTAGACTTGTCGAGCGAAGACGCTCAAGAAATTGATGAGAAGCTCTCTGCTGTTTTCCCTTATAATATCGACATAAGACCGCCTGAGGATGAGACCCATCTAGTGAGCTGGAAATCTCAGCTTGAACGCGACATGAACATGATCCAAACTCAGGACAATAGGAACCATATCATGGAAGTTTTGTCGGAGAATGATCTTATATGCGATGACCTCGAATCGATCTCTTTTGAGGACACAAAGGTTTTGAGCAATTACATTGAAGAGATTGTTTTCTCTGCTCTTTCCTATCATCTGATGAATAACAAAGATCCTGAGTACAGAAACGGAAAACTGGTGATATCTTCTACAAGGTTAGAAATGCCCTAACTTGTTTCACAAACTTCTCAGCAATATTGGTATTGATTTAGTCTTATCTTGTGCGGTTAGTTTATCGCATGGATTCAGCCTCTTCAGAGAAGGTAAAGTGGGCGGTCGTGAGAAGCTGAAGCAAAAAACTAAGGAAGGAAAATCCAAGGTCTCTATCTCTCTATACTTTGTGTTTAGCTAAAAACTTGAGGATTAAGAATGAAACAGCAGAAGCATTGCTGAAACATTTGTCTTTTCTTCACTGTTATAGGAAGTAAAAGCTGAATTAGTGGCTGTTGCCAAGCCGGAGACAAAACCAGAGTGTGCCACCACCACAAGCAGCAAGAACGAACCGGAGAAAGAAGCTGAAGCTGAGAAAGTAACCCCAAAAGCTCCGGTAAGTTTGATCTATCTACTGTTTATCTACTTCATGATTCATGAAAATTTTGAAGAAAAAATCCTTTCAATTGTGGTAACCTCTGGAACAGCAAGTTCCACCGGATAACGAGTTTGAGAAAAGAATAAGACCAGAAGTTATCCCAGCAGAAGAAATCAATGTCACATTCGAAGACATTGGTGCACTTGACGACATAAAGGAATCACTACAAGAGCTTGTAATGCTTCCTCTCCGTAGACCAGACCTCTTCACAGGAGGGCTCTTAAAGCCCTGCAGAGGAATCTTACTCTTTGGTCCACCGGGTACTGGTAAAACAATGCTAGCTAAAGCCATCGCAAGAGAGGCAGGAGCGAGTTTTATAAACGTTTCAATGTCAACCATAACTTCGAAATGGTTTGGTGAAGACGAGAAGAATGTTAGGGCTTTGTTTACTCTAGCCTCGAAGGTGTCGCCGACAATTATATTTGTGGATGAAGTTGATAGTATGTTGGGACAAAGAACTAGAGTTGGAGAACATGAAGCTATGAGAAAGATTAAGAATGAGTTTATGAGTCACTGGGATGGGTTAATGACTAAACCTGGTGAGCGTATCCTAGTCCTTGCTGCTACGAATCGGCCTTTCGATCTAGACGAGGCCATTATCAGACGGTTCGAAAGAAGGTATACCTTAAGACGCAAGCTACTTACTCTGTTTTCTGGATTTTGGGTTTAAATAGGTAGTAACCATGTGAATGAGAATTCAGTTGGATTTGGTTTGGTATAGTTTTAGCTTGGGTTTGGTTAAATAGATATCTAATATTATGGTTCCGGATAGGTTTTGGAATCTTGGATATAGTAAAATCTTGGATGTAGGCGTAACGACATTCATTTCTGTTTTTAGATCAGGTTTTTGTTGTTATTCGGCTCAGATTGAATTGAACTTGTGATCAAACCACTCGTCTGGTTTCTGTCCGGTTTAGTTGGTTTACCGGGTTTATTGTTCCGCAGGATCATGGTGGGACTACCGGCTGTAGAGAACAGAGAAAAGATTTTAAGGACATTGTTGGCGAAAGAGAAAGTAGACAAAAACGTGGATTACAAGGAACTAGCGATGATGACAGAAGGATACACAGGAAGTGATCTCAAGGTTCGATCTTTTTTGCTTTTTTCTTTTCCACAAATCCGTTTTTCTTGAATATGCAGTGAAGATACAAAAGAAGAGATCTTGACTGTTGATTCGATGAACAGAATCTGTGCACAACCGCTGCGTATAGGCCTGTGAGAGAGCTTATACAGCAGGAGAGGATCAAAGATACAGTAAGAATTATAACTTTATACATTTTTTTTTTGAATACTAAGTTTCTTTATTTTGGTTCTAATTTGATTGTTATTCCATTTTTATATTTAAAGGAGAAGAAGAAGCAGAGAGAGATGACGAAAGCGGGTGAAGAAGATGAAAGGAAAGAGGAGAGAGTTATTACACTTCGTCCGTTGAACGGACAAGACTTTAAAGAAGCCAAGAATCAGGTGAAAACTCACTGTGGTTTATTACATGTATGTGTGTGCATACGGAAATAGCGTTTTGCGTTTTGAAACGTTTTAAAATTAAAAACGCAGGTGGCGGCGAGTTTTGCGGCGGAGGGAGTGGGAATGGGAGAGTTGAAACAGTGGAATGAGTTGTATGGAGAAGGAGGATCGAGGAAAAAAGAACAACTCACTTACTTCTTATGATGATGATGAATGATGTACTAGGAAAATAAAAAGAACATACATACGGTGATGGATTATGACATTTTGGGAATGTAATATTATGTTGATTTTTTTTTCATGGTTAATAAGAGAATAAAGATGATGATATTGCTAAAGTTTAATTATGTCGCCAATGTTTGACCCGTATGTTTGGTCTTTCTTTAATTATGAGATCATACGGGATTGACTTGACTATATTACAGTAGTCCACCGTATATACATAAATAGTCACTCAAAAGATTATGTACCTTTTTTGACGCTTCATAACACAATATAAATAGACACAAAGACCATATAGAATCTCATCAGTCAAAACAATAATTAAAAATATAGATCAAGTTGAAAAGACATGGCAGTATCAAAGACAACATTGCTCATTATTCTTGTCGCAATCCTTCTCTCATGTATGTTACTTTACAATTTTTTACTTTGAAATATGAATTGACATATTATATGATTGAACGAATGAATGCATGTATAGGTGTGTCGATATCAAATGCAAGGGGAATGCAACGTCCACAAAATGTGGAGTGTGTTGGAGGAGAATGTCCACCGAAGCATCCACAACAATATTTTGGGACTTGCTTTCGCGATGAAGATTGCCAAAACAGTTGTTTCTCATTTTGCAGATCTCAAAAATGTTTTCATCATGAATGTTTTTGCGAATTTTGCAGCAACGTGGCTCCATCACCTGAATAGTGCTACTATGTTAGAAACGATGCTATGCACCTTCTTAGGTGATAACCAAGTATTACCTTACATCTTGATAACACAGGATTATCGAATAATCTTTGAAGTATAAGAATTACTCAATATATATGAAAAATTATTATGTTCTAGATTTTATATATACGATGTTAATTTTAAATATTAAAATCCAAAACCAACAAAATGCAAATGTTTAATATAAAATCTAACAGATAAACACACACACAAAAGCTGACTCAAATCTCTACATTTTTACAAGAAGACCAAGAAGTATGAGAGTTATCGATATAAATAATTTTAATTAGTATGGAATAAAAGTTTAAAATCTTAAAATTCTTCCATTCTTTTTTATAAGACCAAAAAGTATGAGAGTTATCGATATAAATAATTTTAATTAGTAGGAAATAAAAGTTTAAAATCTTAAAAATCTTCCATTCTTTTCTATTCAACCTTCAATTGATGATCCTACTCAAGATTAGGGGTGGACAAAAGCTTACCCAAAAAAATCGAACCGAACCTAATTAGTTGATTCAGTTTGGTTTAGATAGCAGTATCAAGATCAATCTTACTCTTTTGGATAACCTCAAACATTTCCAATGCCTCTTCTAGTTTCCCATTTTCGCAGAAACCGTTCAACAAAATGTTACAAGTTATGGTATCAGGACATACACCATGAGAAATCATCTCCTGGAAAAGGTCATGTGCAGCATGAAGATTTCCCACTTGACATAACCCATGAATTAGAGTGTTGTAAGTAATAGTATCAGCAACTAATCCTCTTCTAGACATCTCATGGAGAAGTTCCATTCCATCATCTACCCTCTTAGCCTTACAGTATCCGTCAATGAGAGTATTAAAAGTAACTATGTTTGGAGTGCAGTCCTTGCTAGCCATCAAATCATACATGCGCTTTGCATCATCTAGACGATCATGCTTGTCAAATCCATCAATCATTGAGTTATAGGTGATCATACTAGGAAATATACTCCATGGAGCATCTCCTAGTACAATTCTTCAGCCTCAAACAGCTTCCCTTCGTTAACTAATATTGCACTGATCAATGCATTGAAAGTTACAACATCAGGATTGATTTTCCTTTCAATCATATCACGCAACAATCTTTGGGCATCACTCCATCTACCAAAGTTACAACAACCATACAGTTGTAGGTAAACACATCTGGCACAATTCCTTTCTCATGCATTTCAGTGAAAAGATTTTGAGCATCGATATGATGCCTGTCTTTGCAAAGACGATCAATGATGACATTATATGTAAATACATTGGCTTTGATGTGGTTTTCCTCCATCTTCTTAAACAGATTCAAGGCCGACACAGTATCGGGCTTGGAAGCCTTTGATACTCTTTAAGACTTGGAACAAAACCCTCTGTTTCAAACTCCCAAGTCAATGAGTCAAAACGCGTTTGCCTAACAACGCGGAAGCTTCCTTTTTTATTATTATTGCTTTGTATTTAGCTTCCCAAAATAACACATTAACATCAAAGTATCTGATTTGAAAGGGCCATAGGAAACAGTCTTGTAGTTTCCTATATGATTTCAAGACACTTAAGACTTTTGGTCACTTCACCTGTTTGCAAAGTCTTTGTGAGTCTACTATAGAGGGTCTTTTTTCTTTTTATACGAATGCCTAGAAGTTTAAGCTTGAGGAGGAAATAAATTCTGAAAATAAACAAAACCCTTGTCCGTCTTTAGTCTTGCACGCATTAATCATTCTTTGACTCATTTTTTTTTTTCCAAACATAGGGGACCACTACTTAAGAACTTCATAATTGAATTGCTTAAAGTGTTGAGTATAAAAACAAATAAACCTTATCTCTTTATTTGAAGTTTCCTCTCTCAAATTCTTAACTCGTTTGCCTCAATAATGCCCGGAAGGAGCCGATTTGTATTTATTTTGCTGGAGTAAACAAATCTGCAAACCTTCTGCTTTTATAGCTCTCTCACCTCTGTTTCGTTTTACTCTGTTTTCCGGCCTCAACAACAGAGTCGGTGGGGACTTCTTCAGCTTTTAGTACGGATACGGTAACGCTTTCCTCTACTACCTCTCTCACTTCTCAGTTAAGTGTTTGAACTTCTCCGGCAACAACATGTAACTACGTTATTCGAAAGCTGCTAAGGGCAAATCTATTGCGATTGAAGCACCACCACCTCTGAAACGGATCCGAGCTCCTACTCCTACTCCGATTCCATCTCTCTCAACTCGTTTCTCATGGCTTCTCCTTCTTCTTCTTCTTCTTCTTCTTCTTCTTCCAAGCCTCGCAACTACAAATTTAAAGTCTTCTGTAGCTTCCACGGACCTGACGTCCGTAAAACATTTCTGAGTCACTTGCGCGAACAGTTTCAAGGCAACGGGATTACTATGTTTGATGATCAAAATATGAAGAGAGGCGGAGACCTCTCTTCTTCACTCAAAGAGGCTATAAAAGAATCGAGGATCTCGATTGTGATTCTTTCCAAGAAATATGCATCGTCAAGCTGGTGTTTGGATGAATTGGTGGAGATCTTGAAGCGCAAAAAAGCTATGAAACAGATAGTAATGACTGTCTTCTATGGAGTGGAGCCATCCGATGTTCGTAAACAGACCGGGGATTTCGGTATCGCTTTTGAAGAAACTTGTGCGATTAAGACGGACAAGGAAAGACTTGAATGGAGCAAAGCTTTGACTGATGTGAGCAACATTGCTGGAGAAGACTTCAAAAAATGGTTTGTGTTCAATTAATCGAATATTAATTTGATTTCTTAGGTTCTCTTAAGTGGTAATTACATGATTAAAGAATGAATTGTTAATGGTTTTTTATGATGAATATGGTAGAAATAAGGAATGTTTTTGTTGAATGAATATTAGAAATACATGTCATAAATTATTGGGAGTAGTGGGAATGTTGTCACTTTCACTATTTGATGGAAACTGGGGCTTTTCTTTTCTTTCTATTTTCTTAGGGATAATGAAGCGAACATGATCAAGAAGATTGCAAGGGATGTTTCAGCTCAACTTAATGCTACACCATCAAAGGATTTTGAAGACATGGTGGGACTGGAAGCTCACTTGAGAGAAATGGAGTATTTGCTAGATTTAGATAATGTTGGAGTTAAGATATTTGGAATCTCTGGTCCTGCAGGCATTGGTAAGACCACCATTGCTAGAGCTTTGCAGAGCCTATTCTCTGATAGGTTTCAGCTTACATGTCTTATGGATCTTGGGGGAACCGATCCTAGTGGTCTTCACGATTATGATCAGCAGTTGTGTTTACAAGAACAACTTCTTTCCAAGGTTTTGAATCAAGATTGTACGGGGATATGCCATTTAGGAGTGTTACCGCAAAGGTTATGCGACCTGAGAGTGCTTATCATTCTTGATGATGTGAGTGATGTAATGCAATTAAAGGTTTTGGCTAAGGAAACTACTTGGTTTGGTCCTGGAAGTAGGATTGTAGTAACCACAGAAAACAAAGATCTTTTGCAGCAATGTCGCATCAGCGATACCTACCATTTGGGATTCCCATCTAGAGAAGCTGCTCTTAAAATCTTCTGTAAATATGCTTTTGAACAAAGCTCTCCGCCTCATGGTTTTAGTGACCTTGCAGCAAGAATAACACAGCTATGTGGTAACCTCCCATTGGGTCTCTGTGTGATGGGTTCATCTTTATTTGGGAAGAAGCAGGACGAGTGGAAATGTGTAATGCAGAGGCTAGAAACTAATCCTGGTCAAGAAATTATAGACGTATTAAGAGTCAGCTATGAAAGGTTACATGAAAATGATCAAATGCTATTTCTCCACATTGCAGTTTTCTTCAACTATAGAAATAGTGATTTTGTGAAAACCATGTTTGCTAACAGTGACTTGAATGTCAGTTACGGGTTTAAAAGTGACTTGGATGTCAATTACGGGTTGAAAATCCTTGAAAACAGATATCTGATATCTACATATAGGGATCAAATAGTTATGCACAGGTTACTACAGCAAGTGGGTAAAATAGTCATTCATGAACAAGAGCCTTGCAAACGCCAAATATTAATAGATGCTCATGAGATTTGTGATGTTCTTGAAGATGCCAAAGTAAGTTCTTTTTTTTTTTTTGTGGTATGAAGTAAGTTTTGTCTCTTGTATTTTATTATATTCTTTGTTCACTAATTTATCATTTCAATTTAGGCATTTGGTGAAGATAGGCAAATCCTAACTATCGTGATAACAATGTCCTATTATTTGGAATATTGGTGTAGGGTACTAGAGCTGTGTCCGGCATATCATTTGATATATCTAATATCGATGAAGTTTCTATCAGTAAGAAAGCTTTTAAAAGAATGCCCAATCTTCGATTCCTGAGAATCTATAAAAGTAGATATGATGGGAGTTATAGGATGCATGTACCTGAGGAGATGGAGTTTCCGCGTCGTCTAAGATTACTAGATTGGGAGGCATACCCAAGAAAGTGTCTTCCTCCTACATTTAATCCGGAATGTCTTGTGAAACTCCATATGCGGGGAAGCCAGCTCGAGAAGCTATGGGAAGGAATCCAGGTTGGTGTTATACTTTAAACATTTAAATATGAAGTTTGTCTACATGTTATGTGATGCTCTTTCTCTCTCTCTCTCTTATTGTGTGGTTTTCTTACAAATTTAGCCTCTTAAGAATCTCAAGTATATGGATTTGACTGGGTCCAAGAATTTGAAGGAAGTCCCGGATCTTTCAAATGCTACAAATCTGGTGGGATTGTCTCTGATTAGTTGCAAGAGTTTGGTAGAGATTCCAGCCTCTTTTTCACATCTTCATAAACTAAATGTCTTCGTTATGAGTTACTGCATAAACCTACAAGTCATTCCAGCTCACATGAACTTGGCATCCCTTCAACTAGTCCTCATGAATGGATGCTCAAGATTGAGAAATATTCCAGTTATGTCAACGAACATCATCCGACTGGATATAACGGTTGAAGATGTGCCCCCATCAATCAGGCTTTGCTCTCTTCTCAGAACAGTTATTCTATCCCGCAGTGGAAAGCTCAAGGGATTAAAACATCTCCCTGAGAGTGTCAAATATCTAGACCTAAGATATTCTGATATTGAAAGGATTCCAGATTGCATCAAAGCTCTTCATCAGCTAGAAACCATTGATCTAGGTAGCTGCAGAAGACTCACATCATTGCCAGAGCTCCCTGGTTCGCTCATATACCTCAACGCAAAAAATTGTGAATCACTAGAGACCTTGTTTTACCCTTTAAGCACTCCAAACACCGAATTCATTTTCGCTAACTGCTTCAAATTGAGCCAACAAGCACGAAGAGGGATAATCCGACGATCATTTTGTTCCAAAACAACGATCTTACCAGGAAGAGAAGTGCCAGCAGAATTCGATAACAGAGCCAGAGGAAGTTCCTTGACCATTGTTCTGGATGGTAACAGTTCTTACACTGGCTTTGTATTTTGCGTCGTTATTTCCCGTAACCAGCCAGAATATTTTGGTAATCCGGGTATATCGTGGCGTCGCATCATAGCTCAAGACGATGGCTATCCAGTTCAGGGCTGCGTCAAAGTAGGCGAGGACTACAAATGTCAAACGGAACATTTATTTATATTTCACCATCGCTACCAAGAATTCTACCGACCTAAAGGGAACAGAGAGATGATGTTCGAATTCAGCTGCGAATCCCGCGACTCCGAAATTATTGATTGTGGTGCCAAGATCTTGACCCAAGAAGAGAGCATCGAATGGAGCTATGAATCTGGATCAGACAACACGGAATATGGTGACCCTACAAATATCGACGGCGAAAAACAGACAGAATGTTGGAGTTGGCTCTTCCTCTGCTTCGGTCTCTCCGATTTGTTTCGAAGAAGAAGACGATAGAAAGAAGGCCGAAGCTGATTGACGTGGCCATATGGGCTTATTATGGACCTCAAAGCCCTTTATATGTAAGCCCATCTTTGTTTCCTAGTGGTCCGCTGGGAGAGAGGAGGTTTGGAGTTGGCCTTGTGTAGGAGATAACATTTTATATTTCAAATGTATCTGATTAATTATATCTCAGGTGAATCTGTCTCTTAAAAGTTCACTAACAGTTTCATGTATATATCTCTGTCAATAACACAAGAATCATATATTCAGGATTCTGCAACCTTTTAGTTTTTTTCTTTACTTCCGTATAAATCACTTCAAAATTCCAAGGGGATGAAATGGGCATTCCAATAACTTGAAATAGAGCTCGAAATCTTTATTATGGGAAAGGGCAAGACACAAGTTTGTAGTTTCTTATAATAAGACTTTAAGGGAGCCAAGCCAAAGTCTTTGTGGCATGCCTAAAATTGACGTTATTATTTGTCATTATATTTTCGTAAAAGGAGCAGGATACAATAGCTTCGTAAAAGGATCCGCAAGTTGAAGTTCAGATCTCACATGTAATAGCTGAAACAAACCTGCTACCAATCTCTCACGCACACTCTAAAAACCATTTTCTATATGCTTTGTGCGTTCATGAAAGACTGAATTATTAGCAATATGTATGGTTGCAGTGTTACCACAGAAAAGCAGAGTGGGTTTAGCAAGAGAAACCTCCAATTCTTTGAGAAACTTTCTCAACCATACGAGTTCATCAGTAGCCATAGAGAGACTGTGATACTTAGCCTCTGCATAACTCTTTGAAATCGCCGGTTGTCTCTTGGATTTCCGGGAAATGAGAGAAGTACTAAGAAATAAACGGAAACCTGATGTAATCATGTAAATCGGCGAGTGTCTTGACATGAAGCCCAATCTGCATTAGCAAACATTTGTAATGGCAGTTCTGACTTAGCTGAGTAGAAAAGCCCCTGACCAATGGTGCATTTGATATATTGAATAATCTTGAATGATGCTTTGTTGATGTGCCTAACGCGGAGTCTGAGAGAACTGATTTAGCTTATTCACGGCAAAAAGTGATGTCAGGTCGCGTAATTTGCAGATACATCAACCGACCAATAAGGCATCTTTAAGATTCAGCATCAACAAGATCACCACCTCTATCCTTGGAAAACGTAACATGCAGATCCATGTATTTTTGGCAAGTGGAAAATAAACTTGCAGAAAAATATCATTTAAAATTTTGCAAAAGAAGTTGTACAAAAAATGATATAATTAATAAATGAATTATTACCATTACCAATTTATTTATTTAATGTTTTTTTATTTTTCTTTATTAACCGTGAATTACAAACCAAGTCTAAATTAATCTTCGAAATTCATAGAAATCAAGATATTCATATAATATATTTCTTCCAAACCCGTTCGGTTACAAATTTACTAAATATTTTAGTTTCGGTTCGGTTTGGTTTGGTTTAAAACCATAAAACCGTTTGTTTTTTTTTATTTCTAATATTTTATTTTAATACCACTTGTTTGTTTAGAGTTTCATCATTTTTGCAATATTATTTTTTTTTTCTTAGTGATATAAGTTACATGAATAAATTTTTTAATCTATTGTTATTTTTTGAAAATCTTTATATCAATATATGTTGGAGAAGAGGAAATAAAACACTTTAAAAGATGATAGTTCATAATAATCTTATGTTTAACAATTAATTGATAAAATATATTATAGTGTACTCATGATTTAATAGAATCTAAATAAAAAATGATACTGTTCACGACAAAAATATAATGTTATGAATATCAATAAACCGAAACGGAACCGAACCGAATTGCGTGTAGTTTTTCTAGAGTTTCAGTTTTTATAAAACCAAATAACTGTAAATCCAAAAAAAACCATACCGTAAAAAAACCGAATTACATACGTTTTATATGGTTTTAGTTTTAATAAAACCAAACCAACCATACGCCCACCCTAATCCTGCAAAACAAACACACCAAATCAATGAGACGTTTAATATGGAATCTGTATCTTAAGCTTGATCAGGAAACTCAAGTTTTTTTCCTTTCAAGTTCATCAAGATTCAGAACTAGTTCAGGAAGAACTACGTACTACAATCCAATATTTCTTAAGCTAAACCGAACCAAACTAAAAGAGACCAAACCGCAGCCAAACCAGTATTGTGTTTCATTTGAAAACTGTATTATAGTGTTAAATCTTTTTTAAGGTAAATCATCACGGCTGAAGTAAGTGCAAAGAGAAGAAATTATCCAAAACAAACCGGAACCGGAAACAATTTTGATACTTATTCCATAATTAAAGCTACAAACCTCGAGTACAAAAATAAATTAGCGTAGCTATTCCAAATGAAGTTAAGATAAGATTTGGATTCAATTCCGAGGGTATTGTGTAAACTAGAGAAAACAGCAAGAGACAAAGCAGATCCATCACGTTAATCGTTCCACAGACACTAACCATTTGTTGCTTCTCTTAGGATTTCAGTCTTTTCTCAAGAACCTGAAACATCTGCCAAATTCTCTTACGTGTTAAATATAGCATTGAAACATCCGAAAAGAATAGAAGCAAAGAGAGACAAGTGAGTATAACATACCATAGAAGGAACAAGATCAAGCAAGGAGTTTTTCACAATAAACACTAAGACAGCATATCCAAAAAGCTCTTGCCCAATCTACCATCAGATATCATATCAGCAACCATTTTCATGGTGAATGCATCTTCACTGAACCCGGTGCTTCGCATCTCCGTGATAAGTTCAGCTGATGCAGCTATTACACCAGCTCTAAAACATCCTCTGATTAGTGTATTGTATGTGTAGTCATTTGGTACATGTCCATTGTCTTTCATTTTAAGGAATAATGCATTTGCTTCAGAAACTGCACTTTTTCCACAGAATCCAGTTATCATTATAGTGTAAGTCTGAACATCAGGCTCCACACCATCGATGGGGAGACTACAGAATAAGTCCCATGCTTCGTCCACCTTGTTACCCTTGCACATTCCATGGATGATGATATTATTCGTAGCAGTATCAAGATCAATCTTACTCTTCTGGATAACCTCAAACATTTCCAATGCCTTAGAACAAAATGTTACCCATTTTCGCTGAAACCGTAGAACAAAATGTTAAGTTATGGTATCAATACATACACCATGAGAAATCATCTCCTGCAAAAAGTCATGTGCAGCATGAAGTTTTATGATCTTGCCCTATGTAGACGAAGCAAATGACAACTTATGAAAGCTGCAGAAACACTTTATCAGAATATTCAAGCTGTACATATTAACTGTAATCAATCGCATTTTCATCTTTTGATAGAGAGAAATCACAACATCGGGACGATTCATTCTGACGTTGATACCGGTTCAGCAGCAGCCACAATGACAAGAAGAAACAGTCTTCAATAAGAGACCGAGATCTCGTAAGGCCAAAGTATCATTACGCACACAAAAATGATTAAAAAGCATATCCAACACAGTTTTCGTCCAATTGGCATCTCATTTCAACAGTACTTTCATAAATAAACGTGAATTAACAAGTGTAACACATTTGTGGGACATCAGAATTGAAATAGATCAAGCAAAACGAAAATTGGGATTGGAACTCTGCTGCTAAAGATAGAAATGTGAATGATCTTGCCATCTTTCATTCATCCTCCAATTGAGGATCCTGCGAAGCAAACACAACAAACCAATCAGACGGTTAATATGGAATCTGTCTGTTGATATTGAGCTGTTTCAAGTCCGGTTCTGGACTCAGAAGCAGAGCAATTTGAAGTTGGTTAAGTGGCTTTCTTAACCGGGAGATTGAACAAGATTGAAGTCGGTGTAGGCTGGATTGTTGTTTTCTGTGACCACATCACCATTGGTTGTTGTGATGGTTAATGGTGGTCTCTGAGAAACTCTAGTCACGTAACCAAAAAGCATTTGGCCAGACAAAAAGGATTCGAACTGAGTTTTCCACAAGAGACAATTTTTGTGAGTGAGTTTCAGAGTAACACATTGTGTGATACTTAGAGGAGGAAAGTTTTATGCAGCCGTGGGTCTGATACCATATAAGCTTAGACGAAACAGAGATAATCTCAAAACAGAGGCAAAGCCATTTTCATTATCTTCAAGCTTAATCTTTTCCAAGCATCTGTTTTGCTTAAATAGACAAGTCATTAGGGTTTTGCTAACAAGATAAGATTTGAAAACTATTCTTCAAAGGAATCTTTGACTGTGAAATTGTTGCTTTTGTACAACAGAGGATCGTCTTGGGTTGAGGAGCTTGCAACGGCCTTATAAAGGCACCTTCGTAGCAACTTCCTTTGCTGCAATCTTGAGAGACTTTGTTGGAGATAGATTCTTCGCTTTGTGTGCTGAAGTGAAAGACTCTGGAGGCTCTGATTTGTTCTGTGAAGTCGAAGCTTATGTTGGAGCAAGAGTCTTCTTGCTATATAAATATATACTAGGTGATTCCCGCGTTATACGCGGAAAAAAATATATTTTTTTGACTATAATTTTATAGAATATATACTTATTTGATTTTTCATAAATAAATATAGCTAATTAAGGTAAGATTAATATATTCCTCTGACTATAATTTTATGGAATATATACTTAGTCGATTTTTCATAAATAAATTAGCTAATTAAGTTAAGATTATAATCCTTAAAAGACAGTTTATATATGATTGATCTAATAGCATATTATGTAATTAGTCTAGTAAATAATGTCCTATAAAAATATTCTCTGGAAATCATTCTGTTGACGACACGTCATCATGGCAGTATCATAATATTCCACGTAAATATAAGGTTAATTTGTTAAAATGATTTTCAATTAATATATAGGGGATGGCAGACGGTTTGGGACCACCCCAAGTATGGACCGACAGAAATGACGGATACGAAGTTAGGGATTCAGTCCAATTGAATACCGATTTACGAAACTCGGTCAAATTGAATACCTATTTAAGAATCAGGGTCCAATTGCACCTCCTTTAAAATCATCAAAATGTGGGTTTGATAATTTGTTGAATTAAATTTCAAAATTATGAGTTTAATTGATAATTTATAAATTTAGTTTACCTGATTAAATTCCGGTTTAGTTATTGAATTACTAAAACCAAGTATAAAACCGATTACAAAATCTAAATTCAAATAAAAAAACAAAATCTATTAACTGAACCAAATAACCGATCGATTTTAACCAAATTAATCATCTTCTTCTTCTTCTCTTCGCTCGTTCATCCTTCTTCTTCCTCATCTCTCTTCTTAAATTTTCATCATTGTCGCTATCTCCAGACTGCAACTAAACAATTCAATCCAAAAAATTCTCATAATACCTAAACCCAAATCAATTCAATGGCGGAAGAAGCAAAATCCAAAGGAAATGTCGCCTTTTCCTCCGGCGATTACACCACCGCAATCACCCAATTCACATAAGCAATTAATCTCGCTCCGACCAATCATGTTCTCTACTCAAATCGATCCGCCGCTTATATACGAAGCACATAGATCCATCCTCGATTTCATGTAATTACACAAATCAAACACTCAAATCACCTCCTACTCTGACCTGTACTAAGCTACATAAATCGGAAAAACTGAAAAAGAATCGAAAAATCTGATAGTACTAATCCAAACAAATCGACGGATGGATCATCTGCGAAGAACAATCCAAGTTCTCGGCGCTCAAAACAAAAAGAAACCAATAAGAGAAAAAAAAAACCGCAAATCAAACGAAACCGCTTCGATTCAACAAGCAGAGATCAAAATCAAGCACTATAACACCAGAATTTTTCATGTTTTGTTTTGGTCTGTGAGAACTTTGATTTTTGATGTGTCGTTTATGTTGGTATCGGAACGAGTGAAGCTTCTTATGACGTGTCGCGAATGGAAGAGGAGGAGAGAGAGATGGAACGAGCTTTATGGTTGTCAGTTGTTTGTTCAAAGGATTTGAGATCTGGTAAGTGAAAATGAAATCGATTTTGGGATTTTAGGGATGAAATTGATTTTGGGTATTAGAAATTGGTAGATTGGTTGATTAATTGGTTTATGTGATAGTTTATTAATCAATTTTGGTTAACTATTTGAATTTAGATTTTGAAATTGGTTTTACGATTGGGATTCGGTTTAAAACACATTCATATTTGGTTTTAATTTTACAAATTATCAAAAAACCCAGAATTTTGAAATTTATTTTCCGGATTATCAATTAAACCCACACTTTCTAAATTTACAAATTTGATATGCAATTGGATCGAATTTTATAAATCGGTATTCAATTGGACCGAGTCCCTAACTTCGTGTCCGTCATTTCTGTCATGACATACTTAGGGTTCTCCCAATATATATAGAAGAATCTTTAAAATGCAGTAACACCGGAGTAGTTTGAGTCCCGGCAAGCTTCTTGCAACCCTTCCCGGTGAGTACCACCGGAGATCCAAGCCGACATCGTTGGCCACCTCTTCCTTGCTCCGTCAAGGAAACCTTTCCTTGGAACTTGATTCCGACGTTTCTACCGCTCCATGTGGAGCTGTTGTTTCTTCCCTACGTGCGCAGCCGGTCGGACTCCGCATTTCGCTGACTTGCCGGATTGTTCGCCAGTCTTCAGCCACCGCCGCCGTTGGGAACACCGCTGAGAACTTGCAAACCCTAAATCTATCGGGCCCTAGGCCCATTTATTTTAATGTTTGTATCTTGGGCCGCAAAGCCCATTAACTCATCCAGCTTTTTCTTTGAACTGGGGCTTTTGCCCATTATCTGTAAGAGCATCATCAATGGGAGAAACTCATTTGAGTTTCTTAGCTAATATTTAATTATAAAGTTGTTAAGAGCCGGTTCTTAAGTATCCCAAATAAGAGCCGGTTCTTAAGAAAATCCTTCTTTTGCCTTTAATTTAATAATAAAACACCTAAAAACTCCCATTAAGAATCTCTTTAAGAACCCCCATTAATGATGGTCTAAGGCTTTTATTGTCCTACTAGCTCTTTAATATTAATTAAGTGACTCTTGACCAAAAAAAAAAATATATGCAGCAACATATTAATAAGAGTTTTTTTTTCTCCAAAAAGGACCACCACTTAAGAAACCCATATGTATGGTTGTAGATTTTTGAAGTAAGTCAATGAATGAAAACGCATTTGCCTAACTAGGCGGAAGCTTCCTTTATATTTTTGCTTTGTATTTAGCTTCCCAAAATAACACATTAACATCAAAGTGTCTGATTTGAAAGGGCCATAGGAAGCAGTCTTGTAGTTTCCTATATGGTTTCAAGGCTCTAAGATTTTTGGTTACTTCACCTGTTTGCAAAGTCTTTGTGAGTCTACTATAGAGGGTCTTTTCTCTTTTTATACAAATGCCTAGAAATTTAAGCTTGAGGAGGAAATAAATTCTGAAAATAAATAAACCCTTCTCAGCCTTTACTCTTTAATTTGTCTTGCACGCATTAATCATTCTTTGAATCATTTTTCTCCAAACATAGGGGACCACTACTTAAGAACGTCATAGTTGAATTGCTTAAAGTCTTGAGTATAAGAACAAATAAACCTTATCTCTTTATTTGAAGTTTCCTCTCTCAAAATTTTTAACGCGTTTGCCTCAATGCGCGGTAGGAGCCGAGTTATATTTATTTTGCTTTCATTTTGAGCTTTTCTAAAGACACATTAACGTGAAATATCTTATTTTAGTTATCTTCAACATCTCATTACCCGATTTCATCTCTCTCAACTCCTTTCTCATGGCTTCTCCTTCTTCTTCCAAGCCTCGCAACTCCAAATTTAAAGTCTTTTGTAGCTTCCACGGGCCCGGCGTCCGTAAAACATTTCTGAGTCACCTGCGCGAACAGTTTCAAGGCAAGGGGATCACTATGTTTGATGATGAAAAGATTAAGAGAGGTGGAGACCTCTCTCCTTCACTCAAAGAGGCTATCAAAGAATCGAAGATCTCGATCGTGATTCTTTCCAAGAAATATGCTTCGTCAAGTTGGTGTTTGGATGAATTGGTGGAGATTTTGAAGCGCAAACACGCTATGAAACAGATAGTAATGACTGTCTTCTATGGAGTGGAGCCATCCGATGTGCGGAAACAAACGGGGGATTTCGGTATCGCTTTCGACGAAACTTGTGCGATTAAGACGGACAAGGAAAGACTTGAATGGAGCACAGCTTTGACTGATGTGAGCAACATTGCTGGAGTAGACTCCAAAAAATGGTTTGTGTTCTATTAATCGAATATTAATTTTATTTTTTAGGTTCTATTAAGTGGTAATCACATGATGAAAAAATGAATTGTTAATGGTATTTTTTGTGAATATGGTAAAAATAAGAAATGTTTTTGCTGCATGAATATTAGAAATACATGTCATAAATTATTGGGAATTAAATATTGGACCCGTGCGATGCACGGGGTTTTTTTATTATAAGATTTATATAATACTAGTTTCATATCTCCGGTGCTATAGCACCGGAAAATAATATTATATTATATTTTATCTATATTTATATGAAAATATATTTTATAAATAGATTTATTGCCAAATAATTTAAGAAGAGAATGATGAACAAAATCTTGATTTGTATTTTCTGTGAATAATCATATAAATTTGAAATTAATTAAATATTTTAAAATAATATTTTCCACAAAAATCAAGTAAATTAAACACTAATATAAAGACTTTTAACAAACCATATTAAAATAATATTTTAATAAAATACATTAAACACTAATATAAAACATCTTCTAAAAATATAATAAGATTTGTTAAAACAAATTTTCGAAGCAAGCGTACTATAGTACGACGATAAACACGATTTTTGTCTTAAATATCTAGGGTAAGAAAAACTCTTGAATTCATTTTTCTGATTTAATATGATGAATAACAAAAGTTAAAAGATTAATGAGAAGATGATTTGTTAAGAATCTATACTTTGTTATTTATAACCAAACTATTACAATATTAATTTAGAAAATTAACATACTTGTGATGTAAAATATTAAATATTAAATATTTTGCTAAAACTGACAATTGTCTTTTCTGATGATACATTAACAGTAAGTTGTCTTTTCTATTATTTACATTTTGACTTAAAATAACAAAGATCTTTATTGATTATCTATTCTATATTTTTATATAGAAAATTACCATTACCAGAAAGTTCAAAATTACTAAAATTTCTGCTATTGACATTTTTGCTTAAACTGATAAAAATCTTAATTAATTATTTATTCTATATTTTTATATAAAAAATTACCATTACCAGAAAGAGACACGTGTCACAATCTAAGATTAGCAATGACACGTGTCAAAATCTAATGAGTTATCATGTTGACACATGTCACGCTCACGTTAAATATGTTCAGGTTTATATAATAAGATACTGATTTTCTGGTTAAATATAAGATTATAACATTTCAAATACATAAATTTGTGTTTATCAAATTTTAACAGATTTACTACAATTTTTTTTCTATTTGTTGGGTTTTTTCTCACATAATTATACTAATATTATACATTAAAATAATATATGAAATCTTAATTAAAGTTTTGAAATTTTTATGGCCAATTTTAACTCTCGTACATAATATTATACATTCATTAATTAGGGTTTCTTCACCTTCTTTTTTCTCTCCTCCTACAACGTACTACATTTCTACCCTGTCGCCTTCAACACCAGCCAGGCACCGCAAGAGAATATTCATCGAGCGTTGTTATCATTAGTAAATAGACTCTTAACAGGTTTACTTAGTTTTCCTCCTCCAATGTATACTCATGAGACGAACTCTAATGAATAATATTAAATTAAATTAATTTTTTGAAATAATATTTCTTACAAAAATAAAATAAATTAAACACTATAAAAAAGCATATAAAATTATAATAATATTTGCAAAAACAAATTATTACCTTTTTATCAAGCAATATAACTCTATTCCCATGAGTAGATTATTTGCTTTGATATTTTGTGCTTCTCATTTTCGAAGCAAGCGCACTACAGTACAACGATAAACACGATTTTTGTCTAATTGATTTAGGGTAAGATGAACTTCTGAATTCATTTTTCTATATTAATATGATGCATGAGAAAAAATAAAAGATGAATGAAAAGATGATTTGCTAAGAGTTTATACTATGGTATTTATAACCAAACTACTACAATATTAATTTGGAAAATTAATACAATCTTGAAAGCTCTAAACAATTTATAATTTAAAAATATGGCTTAATTGATTTTTTTACTTTGATTTTTTAAAAACTGGAAATTATCTATTTTATATTTTTCGGTTTTTTTTATCTATTTTATATTTTTCGGTTTTTTTTTAACTGACATTTTTTCTGCTTTTGACATTTTTGCTTAAACTGACAAAAATCTTAATTAATTATATATTCTACATTTTTATATAGAAAATTACCATTAAGTTGTCTTTTATATTATTATGATTTTTTATTAAAACGGGAATTTATCTGTTTTAATTTTCTACTTTACATTTTCTATATAGAAAATTATCATTATTGAAAAATTGATACGTGTCGAATTCTTATGAGTTATCTTTTGACAATGTGACACGTGTCAAAATCTAATGAGTTATCATGTTGACACGTGTCACGTTCACGTTAAACGCGTTCAGGTTTATATAATAAGATAGTGGGAATGTTGTCACTGTGGTGACTATTTGATGGAAACGGTGCTTTTCTATTCTTTCTATTTTGTTAAGGACAATGAAGCGAACATGATCAAGAAGATTGCAAGGGATGTTTCCGATCAACTTAATGACACACCATCAAAGGATTTTGAAGACATGGTGGGACTTGAAGCTCATTTGAGAGAAATGGTGTCTTTGCTACATTTAGATTATAAGGATGAAGCTATGATAGTTGGAATCTCTGGTCCTGCAGGCATTGGTAAGACTACCATTGCTAGAGCTTTGAAGAGCCTACTCTCTGATAGGTTTCAGCATACATGTTTTCAGGATCTTAGGGGAAGCGATCCTAGTGGTCTTCACGATTATGGTCTGCAGTTGCGTTTACACGAACAACTTCTTTCAAAGGTTTTGAATCAAGATAGTACGAGGATATGCCATTTAGGAGTTTTACAACAAAGGTTATGCGACCTGAGAGTGTTTATCATTCTTGATGATGTGAAAGATGTAAAGCAATTAGAGGTTTTGGCTAAGGAAACTACTTGGTTTGGTCCTGGAAGTAGGATTGTAGTAACCACAGAAAACAAAGATCTTTTGCAGCAATGTGGCATCAGCAATACGTACCATGTGGGATTCCCATCTATAGAAGCTGCTCTTGAAATCTTTTGTAAATATGCTTTTAAACAAAGCACTCCACCTCATGGTTTTAAGATGCTTGCAGCAAGAATAACACACCTATGTTGTAACCTCCCGTTGGGTCTCTGTGTGATTGGTTCATCTTTATTTGGGAAGAAGCAGGACGAGTGGGAATGTGTGGTGAGCAGGCTAGAAACTATTCTTGATCGAAAAATCGAAGACGTACTAAGAGTTGGCTATGAAAGTTTAGATGAGAATGAGCAAACGCTATTTCTCCACATTGCAGTCTTCTTTAACAATATAAATGGTGATCTTATGAAAACCATGTTCGTTGACAGTGACTTGGATGTCAATTACGGGTTGAAAATCCTTGAAAACAGATCTCTGATAGAGATATCTACATATGGGGATCAAATAGTGATGCACAAGTTACTACAACAAGTGGGTAAAAAAGCCATTCATAAACAAGAGCCTTGGAAACGCCAAATATTAATAGATGCTCATGAGATTTGTGATGTTCTTGAAGATGCCAAAGTAAGTTCTTTCTCTTTTATTTTGCCAAAGTAAGTTCTTTCTCTTGTATTTATTATATTCTTTGTTCACTAATTTATCATTTAAATTTAGGCATTTGGTGAAGATAGGCAAATCCTTACTATCGTGCTAACAATGTCCTATTATTTGGAATATTGGTGTAGGGTACTAGAGTTGTATCCGGCATATCATTTGATATATCTAATATCGATGAAGTTTCTATCAGCGAGAAGGCTTTTAAAAGAATGCCCAATCTTCGATTCCTGAGGATCTATAAAAGTAGAGATAATGGGAATTATAGAATGCATGTACCTAAGGAGATGGAGTTTCCGTGTCGTCTAAGATTACTTGATTGGAAGGCATACCCAAGCAAGTGTTTTCCTCCTACATTTAATCCACAATGTCTTGTGAAACTCCATATGGAAACTCCATATGCGGGGAAGCCAACTCGAGAAGCTATGGGAAGGAATCCAGGTTGGTGTTGTACTTTAAACATTTAAATATGATGTTTCTCTTCATGTTGTGTGATGCTCTTTCTCTCTCTCTCTCTTATTGTGTGGTTTTCTTACAAATTTAGCCCCTTAAGAATCTCAAGTATATGGATTTGACTGCATCCAAGAATTTGAAGGAAGTCCCAGATCTTTCAAATGCTACAAATTTGGAGGAATTGTTTTTGGAGCGTTGCGAGAGTTTGATAGAGATTCCATCTTCTTTTTCGCATCTTCATAAACTAAAGAAGTTGTGGATGAATAAATGCATAAACCTACAAGTCATTCCAGCTCACATGAACTTGGCATCCCTTGAAGAGGTGGATATAACCGGATGCTCAAGATTGAGAAATATTCCTGATATTTCAACGAACATCATCCACCTGAATATAACGGTTGAACATCATCCATGAATCAGGCTTTGCTCTCGTCTCACGTCTGTTTTTATACGCGGCAGTAGAAAGCTTAAGGGATTAACACATCTCCCCAAGAGTGTCGAATGGTTAAGCCTAAGTAGTTCTGATATTGAAAGGATTCCAGATTACATCAAAGCTCTTCATCAGCTAGAAAGCCTTTATCTAGGTCACTGCAGAAGACTCACATCATTACCAGAGCTCCCTGGTTCGCTCATATACCTCAACGCAGAAAATTGTGAATCACTAGAGACCGTGTTTTTCCCTTTGAGCACTCCAAACGCCGAATTCAATTTAACTAACTGCTTTAAATTGGGCCAACAAACACGAAGAAGAATTACCCGATCGTTTACTTACAGGAAAACGATCATACCAGGAAGAGAAGTGCCAGCAGAATTCGATAACAGAGCCAGAGGAAGTTCCTTGACCATTGTTTTTGATGGTAACAGGTCTTACCGTGGCTTTGTATTTTGCATCGTTATTTCCCCTAACCAGCCATTCCCAGAATATGGTTATTCCGAGATATCGTGGCGTCGCATCATAGCTCAAGACGATGGCTATCCAGTTGAGGGCTCCGTCCAAGTAGAGCATCTCTCCTACGTTCGAATGGAACATCTATGTATATTTCACTATAACTTTCTAGGATTCTACCGACCTGAAGTGAGAAGAGAGATAGTGTTCGAATTCAGCTGCAAATCCCTCGAAATTATTGAATGTGCTGCCAAGATCTTGACCCAAGAAGAGAGCATCGAATGGGAAGAGAGCATCGAATGGAGCTATGAATCTGGATCATACCAAGCCTCCGAAGACGACATTGAGGTTGAACCCAGCGAAGAAGCCTTTGAAGACAACACCGAATACGGTGAACCTACAAATATTGAAGGCGAAAAACAGACAGATTGTTGGAGTTGGCTCTTCCTCTGCTTCGGTCTCTCTGATTTGTTTCGAGGAAGAAGACGATAGAAAGAAGGCCGAAGCTGATTGACGTGGCCATATGGGCTTGTTATGGGCCTCAAATCCATTTATGTGTAAGCCCAACTTCAAGAACCACACGCAAAAAACAGTCTCCTTCCCTTTGCCTGTCGTCTCCTCTAGCAATCATGGTAGATTTCTTCTTCTGTGCTATTCAATTCTTTACTTTGATATGTACAAGTGTAAATATGTATAGTTATTCGGGGTCCTGTTCGGGTTTGGTTCGAATTTTTAGGGTTTTCGGGTTTAGGCTTTTAGACCCCATTCGGGTATTTGATATTTTCGGTTCGGGATCGGGTTCGGGATCGCTTGGGTTTGGTTCGGGTTCGGGTTCGGGTATGTTGCACCCAAAATAACCGAACCAAAACATATAGTCATATACATCATAACTGTAAAGTTAAAGACTTCACATACTTTGAAAATCCCATGTACCCAAATCCTCACAATTTGTTGCTTCTCTTAGGATTTCAGTCTTTTCTCAAAAACCTGAAACATCTGCAAAATCCTCTTACGTGTTATATATAGTATTGAAACATCCGAAAAGAACAGAAGCAAAGAGACACAAGTGAGTATAACATACCATAGAAGGAACAAGATCAAGAGAGGAGTTTTTCACAATAAACACTATTATTTTTGCATCCACATATATATATATAATATATATATATATTAACAGAACAGCCTTTGAATCCACATATTTAGTTTCGTGCAAAAACAATCATTACACGTTTACCATTTTCTTCTCGATCTCCATCTTCATCTTTTATGTGAAAAATTTACGTGGAAGCATTCGTTAATCAAAACTATTCTTTAGTTTGGTTTAATGTTGAAATTGGTTCAACGGAGAATGAGGATTCCAGTTTTTGTTTACGTTCCGGCGGTTCCTCGCTTAAACCCTATTCTCTGGAATTTTCGGTAAAATATGTTTGACGAGAGCTATTAAGGCTTTATGAAGCAATGTTCCATCAAATATTCTGGATCTTTGAAACAGAAAATTAAGAGATTTAGTAATTAATTATTGATGGCTATTCCCGTTATGTCCATTTTTTTTTTGGTCCAAACCAAAGTTAAAAGATTTATACTTTTGAATGAATACTAAATTCGCGACAAAAATAAATAGACATATCGTGGGTTATCCGACTCTTAACCTAAATCTAAAATCAAATATTACACTTAATTTAATATTTAAATACTTACAGTCTTACATAATCAGATTTTTTTGGGCTAACTACTACGCAAACTTTATCGAACGAGACTCATTCCACACCAAAATTTCCCTTTTTTTTTTTTACCACACAAACTAGCTAACATATTAAAATTTAAGCTACAACAACTTATAAAACTTATTAGAAAATATGAGACTTTATATGTTTTATAATTACTATATAGTTTGTAAATACGATTTAATGTTAGTTAGATTAGTTTGTTATAGTTTAAACTTAGTATATAAACAATTGTACAAACTCTATTTTAGTTTAATAAAGAAAATAATAAAGTGTTAGAGCGTTTCTTTCAATATGGTATCAGAGCGCCTAAACCTTCCGCCATTGTTATCTTCGTTTTCTTCGTTTTGAGCTTCAATGAGTACTTCATTTCATCGATTAGTACTCAATTTCATAGCTCGTGGTTGATTCTTAAGCTCGTTGAGCTAATTTCTTGCATTTCTTTGATTCTATTGCTTCCGTTCTTGTTCAAATCTTTGTTCTGTAAATCGCTTCTTCGTCTTCTTTTGCTGCGATTCCTCTTCGATTTCGATCTTAAATCAAACAATGGAATCGAATCAACATGCGAATCAAGAAGCAATTACTGGATCTGGTTATAATCAACAATCCACAGACCAATACGAAAATCCCTATTTCTTACACGGGAGTGATCATGCGGGGTTGATTCTTGTGTCAGATCGGCTAACATCTGGCTCAGGTTTTCATTCATGGCGTCAATCAGTGAGGATGGCGCTTAATGTCAGAACAAACTCGGTTTTATTGATGGTACAATCCCTAAACCCCCTAGTAATCACCGTGATTCAGGTTCTTGGTCTAGATGTAACGACATGGTAGCTACATGGTTGATGAATTCTGTGTCTAAGAAGATAGGTCAGAGTCTTTTGTTCATGTCTACTGCTGAGGTCATTTGGAAGAATCTTATGTCTAGGTTTAAGCAAGATGATGTACCTAGAGTTTATGAAATTGAACAAAGATTAAGCTCTATTCAACAAGGTTCTATGGATGTTAGTACCTATTACACAGAGCTAGTTACCCTTTGGGAAAAGTACAAAAATTATGTTGAATTGCCTCAATGTACTTGTGGAAAATGTGAATGTAATGCTGCAGCTTGTTGGGAGAAATTGCAATAGAGGAGCATAGTGACAAAGTTTCTGATGGGTCTAAATGAAGTTTATGAGCTTACTAGGCGTCACATCTTGATGTTAAAGCCCATTCCTACTATTGAAGATGTTTTCAATATGGTTACCCAAGATGAACGTCAAAAGGCTATCAGGCCAAATGCTAGGATGGAAAATGTTGTCTTGCAGAGTTCAGGACCTAATGCAGCTACTGGATATCAAACTGGTTCCCAAGAGTTATCTGACAAGAATTACAATGGAACAACAGACAACACAGCTTATGCGGTAGCCTACACCAACTTCAAAAATCAACAAAGACCTCTTTGTTCACATTGTGGTCGTTCTGGTCATACCATTCAAAAGTGCTACAAGCTACATGGATATCCTCCGGGTCATAAGTTAGCACATAAGTCTAGTTTTTCTCAGAATGGTCAGTATCAGAATGGGCCGAAACCTCAGTTCCCTCAGCAGTCACACTTCCAAAAGCCACAAAACATGAGTGCAATGGCAAATGCAGTTTCTGGAAGCAACAATATTAGTCTAGACCTCAGTAGCTTTAGTCAGGAAAAAGTTCAGTCTCTGGTTCAACAACTTAATAATCATGTTCGAGTTCAAGAGCAGATTTCTCCTTTCCCATCTGGTTCCATCACTGAGAATGGTGTTATGGCCACAATTTCAACATCTGGTAATGATTCAATTGATTTTCCTACTTCTAGCCTTCATTTTGAAAATCATACTTATACCTTCCAGCATCATTGTTTATCTACACTCTATTCTATCTTATCTAGAGATGCTGGGATAATTGATAGTGGAGCCACTAGCCATGTTTGCTCTGACTTAGCTTTGTTTAGTGAAACTTTCTCTGTTTCAGGTGTTACAGTCTCTTTACCTAATGGTACTAGAGAACCTATCACACATACATGCACAATGCATATCTCTGAACATCTTACTCTTTATAATGTTTTATACATATCTACTTTCAAGTTTAATTTGTTGAGTGTTAGTAGTTTGTTAAAACATAATCAATGTTCTGCTCATTTCTATGTTGATTCTTGTTATTTACAGGACTATATTCAGGACTTGATGATTGGTAAAGGCATACTCAAACATAATCTCTACATTCTAGAGACTGCTATCACCTTACCATCTATCAACCTGTGTGGTTCCTTGGCTGTGGATTGTAATCTCTGGCACCAACGTCTAGGACATCCGTCTTCCACCAACGTCTAGGACATCCATCTTCCACCAAATTACAATACATTCCTGGTATTACCCTACTTAATAAAAATGTTTCTTTTCAAAATCATTGTAAAATCTGTCCTTTAGCTAAATAAAAAAGATTACCCTTTGTATCCAATAATAATCTTTCTTCTTTACCGTTTGATCTTATTCATTTAGATATATGGGGTCCCTTTTCTATAGAGTCTGTAGAAGGTTACAAATATTTTCTTAGTATTGTTGATGATTGTAGTAGGGTGACTTGGATTTACATGCTCAAAAATAAAAGTGATGTTTCTAGTGTTTTTCCATCTTTTATACAGTATGTTAAAACTCAATTTCATTATGATATTAAGATCATTCGTACTGATAATGCACCTGAACTAGCTTTCTCTAAAATCATTAAAAAATATGGTATAGTACATCATTTTTCATGTGCTTATACACCACAATAGAATTCTGTTGTGGAGAGAAAACATCAACATATCCCTAATGTTGCAAGATTGTTACTTTTTCAATCCAGAGTCCCTTTGATTTATTGGTCTGATTGTATTCAAACTGCAGTTTTCCTAATAAATAGAACACCATCTTTCCTCTTAGGCAATGTTTCACCGTATGAAGTTTTGTTTAAAAGAAAACAAGATTATTCTTTTTTACGAAATTTTGGAAGTCTTTGTTATGTGTCCACATTGTCTAAAGATAGGAACAAATTTACACCAAGGGCTTTACCCTATATATTCTTAGGATACCCATCTGGGTATAAAGGTTACAAAGCGATGAATCTAGATACAAATGAAGTGTTTATTTCTAAAATATTGTCTTTCATGAAAATATTTTTCCTTTTAAAAAAAGTGTTACAAATGGTGATTTTTTTTCTAAAATAGATGATAATATTTTCTGCAAATCTATTTTACCTGTGTCTACACCATTAGTACTAGATTCTATGTTTTCTGGATCTTCTTCATCTGCATTATTAATACCTGATCAAGATATGCACCCACCAGTTCTTACACAAAACTCTAGTATTACCTCATTACCATTAGAGACTGTGACAACTGATACAGGGGGAATCACTCCAGATTGCTAAGCCAAAGCGTCAGGTGAAGGCTCCAGGTTACTTATCTGACTATCACTGTAATCTTACACAAATTTCCAACCCTTCTTTCACTCATTCTCCTGTTCTTTATCCTCTATCTACTGTCCTTTCTTATAAAAAGCTTCACCCATCCTATCAGTCTTTTGTTTCATCTTGTTCAATTGAATCAGAACCTAAAAATATTAAACAAGCTGTAACAAATCCTTCTTGGAATCAAGCAATGGATGTGGAGATTTCTTCTATTGAGCAAAACAGAACATGGTCTATTGAGTCTTTGCCACCAGGGAAACATGTCATTGGCTGTAAATGGGTTTACACCATCAAGTACAACCCTGATGGTTCAATTGAAAGGTACAAGGCCAGGTTGGTTGCCAAAGGTTATACTCAACAGGAGGGGATTGATTATATTGACACTTTTTCACCTGTTGCCATGCTGACTAGTGTGAAACTACTTTTAAGTTTAGTTTCTGTATTTGGTCTAAGTCTGACACAGATGGATGTTACTACGGCCTTCTTATATGGTCAATTAGATGAGGAAATATTCATGAGTCTCCCTGAAGGCTATATACCTCCTGTTAATGTGATATTGCCTCCTAACCCTGTTTGCCGATTACATAAGTCTTTATATGGTTTGAAACAGGCTTCAAGACAGTGGTATCAATGCTTCTCCAATGTAGTGATCCAAGCCGGTTTTACTCAATCATCTGCAGACAACACTTTGTTTGTCAAACAAACAGGTTCCACTTTTATAGCCCTATTAGTATATGTGGATGATATACTTATTGCCTCTAATTCTGATATAGAATTACAAAAACTGTAGATTGCCCTTCATAAAGCTTTTAAAATGAAAGACTTAGGCTCTCCAAAGTTTTTTTTAGGACTGGAAATTGCTAGGAATGCAACTCGTATCTCAGTGTGTCAGAGAAAGTACACTCTAGATATACTTTCTGACACAGGTATGTTAGCTTGTCAACCTACTTCTGTTCCAATGGATCCTAATCTGAAACTAAGTAAGGATACTGGAACTTTGCTAGAGAATGCTACAACTTACAGAGAATTGATAGGCCGATTACTTTACCTTACCATTACAAGACCTGATATCACTTATGCAGTAAATACCTTGAGTCAATTTTTATCAGCTCCAACAGATGTTCATATGCAGGCTGCTCATCATATTCTGCGATATTTGAAATCTAACCCTGGACAAGGTCTCTTCTATGCTGCAGATATGGAATTGTGTCTCAATGCCTTTGCTGATGCAGACTGGGCTTCATGTCCAGACACAAGACGCTCCATTACAGGTTTTTGTATCTACCTTGGTACGTCTCTGATTTCATGGAAGTGTAAAAAGCAACAAACTGTTAGTAGGAGTAGTACTGAGGCTGAATATCGAAGTATGGTTTTGGCTACTTGTGAATTGTTATGGCTACAGCAAATTTTGACTGATTTAAAGGTTAAGCCTACTTCTTCTGCTAAACTTTACTGTGATAACAAGTCAGCCATTCACATTGCTGCTAACCTGATTTCCATGAAAGGACCAAACACATTGAGATAGATTGTCATACAGTTAGGGATCAGCTCAAGATTGGTTTTCTGAAGTTGTTTCATGTATCCAGCTCCAACCAACATGCTGATATCTTGACTAAACCTCTCCACCCAGGTCCATTCAAGTCAATTCTTGACAGAATGTCCACTGCAAGCCTTTTCATTCCATCCACAGATTCCACTTCAAAGGCTTGAGGGAGATGTATTAGAATATATGAGACTTTATATGTTTTATAATTACTATATAGTTTGTAAATACATAATACGATTTAATGTTAGTTAGTTAGATTAGTTTGTTATAGTTTAAACTTAGTATATAAACAATTGTACAAACTCTATTTTAGTTTAATAAAGAAGATAATAAAGTGTTAGAGCGTTTCTTTCAAACGCATCATATTTTCTCATACCCGTTAAACCATAATTTTTTTCCGTCTAAATACACCTATATACAACCACTAAACAAAAAAAAAAAAAAAAAACTTGCTGAGTCGAAACAAGTACATTAAAGATTACAGTAAACATGTCCTAAAATAAAACTTTTAAAAATACAACAGAGATCGATTTGGATGAAAATCAAATTTAGGGTTCGTCAAGAAACCTGAAATCAATTTCTACTGGATGTAGATTTTGAGAATTCGAACAAAGGCATAAAGAAATTTTTATTTGAAACAGTAAAAATAACAAAAGTATTATCCTCGTTGACAAACAAAAAAATAATATATACTTGTAATTAGACATTGACATTGTAGATGCGATAGGTCCATGTTTATAAAATTATAATAAAGTATTTTAATTTGGTTAAACGTAATTAATGATTGTAAGCTTATCTCTGATATATATCCTTCAACTTTTGATAATTTTTTATGGTGTTAAAAATTTTAAAGTAATATTATCTTTGTTGTGTAAGTTACCTAGTAAATAGATAAATTATTAGAAAAACAAACGTAACAATTAATGTATATAAGTATAACCTGTTGTGATTATAAAGAATTACTAGAATTTATCTCGTACTTATGCACGAGTTGAAGTTTTCATATTTGAACATATTAAATTGATATTTTAAAAGTAATCCGGATACTAAACACAAAGATAAAACATTAATAACTCCAAATCTTTGGATAATCTTCCATACTTATTTTTTCACAAATCTTTGAAATTTTGAGATATGTTCTTTCTTAATTCCTGCTTGAATTTTGTTACCCTGAAAATATAGACACAAATAAACATTAATATTTATCATAATATCATAAATATTACATTATCTTAACCAAGATTTAAAAAAATGTTTTTGAGATCAACATTTAAAATTTTGAGATATGCTATTTCTTAATACACGACCATTTGTAAAAAATTAGAATCTACATAAAATGTCTTATTTTTAAAAAATTAAATCAACATTTAATTTAATTTAATTAGTGTGTTTAATTAAATCAACAAAATCTTCATAAATTCTATCTTTAACTAATTTTCAAAAAAACTTAAAATTAATTAATTAATTAAAACGAAAATTAAAATCTAAGAAGTAAAAAAGTCTATTTTTTACTACTTTTCAAAAAAATGTAAAATAAATAAATTAATTAAAACAAAAATTCTTCCTTAAAATTTTCCAAAAAAATCAAAATCTACATAAAATCTCTTATTTTTGAAAAAATAAATCAACATTTAATTTAATTCAATTAGTGTGTTTAATTAAATCAACAAAATCTTCATAAAATTTTTTTTTTTAACTTTTCAAAAAATTTAAAATTAATTAATTAATTAATACGAAAAATTATCACATAATAATTAATGACTAAAATATACTTAATGAAAGATTAAAATTTGTTCTTTGAAGTAATGACAATGTGATGTAAATATTAACGCTTTTTAATATTTATTAACGCTTTTTAAAATTTATAGAGGATTACTCATTTGATTTGAATGTTGATCGAAAAGAACGATTTTTATTTTTGGTTGTTTTAGAAAAATATTGTGCTGAATACGGTTATCATCAACACTCAACAGAATGTTTTCAATCATTAATTATTAATAAAATTAGAAGTTGTGATTAATAACCAATGTAACGATTATGATATGGATTCAAGTTTTGACTTGTAGGATTTTCACTACCATATTAATATGCTCTGGAACGCCTATAAATACCTTCGACATATTGTATCATATTCATCAAGAGCAACACAAAAAGCACTCTAAATTGGGGGGGGGAAAAAAAGCATTACCAAACACAAAATAACTATGTCTCCGAGTAACTCATCATCACTTATTCTAATTATTATAACTTTGATATTGGCCACATCAGCCCTAGTCTCCGAGAGCCGGGTCGCAAGAAAAAACTTGGGTTTGGACCTTGGCGGGATAGGGATCGGTGTTGGTATTGGCATAGGTATCGGTGGAGGTGGATCCGGATCCGGATCTGGTGCCGGGTCTGGATCCGGAGGAGGAGGTTCAAGCTCTTCGTCCTCATCTAGCTCTAGTTCTTCTTCCAGCTCCGGTGGTGGTGGAGGTGATGCAGGATCCGAAGCTGGATCATACGCGGGATCACGTGCCGGGTCTGGTTCGGGAGGACGTTCCGGGTCAGGCCGTGGAAGAGGAAGTGGAGCAGGCGGAGGTCACGGTGGAGGAGGAGGAGGAGGAGGAGGAGGAGGAGGTCACGGTGGAGGAGGAGGAGGAGGAGGGGGTAGAGGTGAAGGCGGTGGATATGGCGGAGGATACGGTGAGGGCGGTGGATATGGAGGAGGATACGGTGGTGGCGACGACTGAATGAACCATATCCGAAGCATGCAATATCACACCGGTGCAATATTGTATTTTATACGTAATTATATTATGTTATTACTTATTAGTATGAAAAAAAAAAAGTGCTAGAAAATTAAATTTCTAAAGTGGGTGAGTAAAGGAGGTGGAAAAGGATTCTAATGTGTTTGGTTAGTTATGTACTCTTCCATATTCGAATTGGATTCTTGGTGTTGTAGATGTTTTACTTTTGTACTATAAGTTGTAATTTCCAAATTTAAATAGTTGAGAAAATAAATGTCATGTAGTATTTTTTATTCCCCGGCACGTTTGTTTCTTCTTTTTTTTTTTTTTAGCCTTCAGTATTCGCTTATATCAAAGAACATACATATAACACAAAATATGATTTTTGTAAATCAAACAACTGAAAGGGCAAACACGATTTGGACTCGTCGTTCAGCTAAACAAAAAAGAAATCAACCAAACAAAGTTTATAATCCAGCTCTGTTTAATTGTTTCTTTTTTAAGTATTCGATTTGCATTTTTTTTTTTTTTGGTTTTTGTCATGTGTTACGTTCAATATGTTAGATAAAAACATATATGTCAAAAAATATGATAAACGAACCAGCCCGTAATATACATTAATTTAGATATGTATTATCTGCATAAGAACTTTTGATAACTTAAGAACACCTCTTATAGTTTGGGTTTAAAGTTTATATGTATGTTACAGATTTCAGGCTTAGGATGGTATTGTATTCAAGACGTTCTAATGGGTTTCAGAAGCATTTGTCATGCCTTATCACTGTTTTATGTCGAGTTGTAGGCACTGATTTGGGCAATGGAGTGTTTGCTAGCCCACCGAAGACGAGATGTTTGTATCCACACGGACTACTCAGAGTTAGTAAAGATGGTGCATGCTCCAACGGAGTGGCCAGCGTTCGAAATGTTTTTAGACGACTACAAGAAGTTCAAGGAAGGTTTCACAACTTCTTCGGTGTTTTTTATACCACGTCGTTCTAATGTTCAAGCAGATAGTTTAGCGGTAAGTGCCAGAATATTCTCGTATGAGGTGAGCTATGTAAACTCTGATCTTTCGGTTTGGCTTTCCAAACCGTTTTAAATTTAAATCAAACTGTTGACAAAAAGAAAAAAATTATATATATATATATATATATATATTTAGAAGTCGTTTACAATTAATGGATTTAACTAAGCACACGTGTTTGTATTGGTTTAGATCAAATTTTATATATATATTGAAATTTAAGACTAGATACAATTTTAGATCCAAAGAATTAAATAGCATGTTAAAAGGATCGTTATCATAACTGGAACTATAACATACTTACAATTAGTTGAATCCAATGATTAAAATAACCTTATTTGACACATTTCTTAATTTTTTAAAAAAAAACTAAACACTGATTCAAAATCGAAAAAAATAATCTTTATATTCAAATCAAACTTATCAATAAGTATTGGTGTCAGTAAAATTGTTTTGGAGGTGACAGCCAGAGAATAATTATCTCTTAAGAAAAAAAATGAATTCAATGACTTTTATATTATATTCTATTTGAGGATTGAACATTATGGGTCATTCATAGCAATAAAAATATAACCAATGTGAACGTATAGTTTCGATCTTTCTCGAACAATGATTTAAGCACGTGTCATAGGTTGAATAATAAATAATTCATAGTGGAACCATAGATTAGTGACCATATAAGAGTGATTGGTTGCAGAGTGCATAATCCACTACCACGCTTCCACTCAACTTAAGTGGACCGTCGACTCTGGTGCGTTTGGTAGCAGCAACCAATAATGCACACATCACCTGCGCATCCACATTAAAAAAAAATGCAATTGCCAGTTCTATTAATTATCCATGAAAGTTTCGTTAGAATTAAACCAAAGTGAGATAATACTCTTATTATGCATTTTGGATAATCATTATACGACCTGTGATTGCTGATTTGCGGATTGATGTAAAACTGTGAAATATACTGACGTAGTGAAACCTCAATTTTTGTCATTATATAAACGATTTTTTACTTCATGCATCAGTGGTTTTAATAAACCTTGCGAATTAACTTGGATTAAGGTAAGATTTATTTTTTTACATAATTTTTAATTCATCACACCTTGGAATGCAACTTCATTTTGCATATTGCCAATCAAAACATACATTTGACTAGACTAGAAATGTGTTTAATTAGTATTCGTGGTTCTTTAATGTAAGTATGAGTAAACAATAACAAAGTGAAATATGATATACGTATGTTGGATTATATTTGGTGATATACACGTAACGGTTCACACTATCCCAAAGCTTCCATAAATACAAGAACATTTTATTCTCTTATGTATCTAATGAAGTTACATTATAAACTCAAACATATCGATCGGCAAGTCTTTACACACGAAGATTTCCAAAATGACTAGGGCCCAAGGTCTATTTCTTCTTGGTTTATTAGT
Source organism: Boechera retrofracta (assembly GCA_015832515.1). NCBI lineage: Eukaryota > Viridiplantae > Streptophyta > Magnoliopsida > Brassicales > Brassicaceae > Boechera > Boechera retrofracta. The sequence goes on from JACCIV010034561.1 coordinate 605,708, forward strand.
TATGTTAACCGAGAGCCGGGTCGCATTGAGAATGCATTGAGATGTTGATCATTCATTAATGTTATACGTAGCAGTATCAAGATCAATCTTACTCTTTTGGATAACCTAAAACATTTCCAATGCCTCTTCTAGTTTCCCATTTTCGCAGAAACCGTACAACAAAATGTTACAAGTTATGGTATCAGAACTTACACCATGAGAAATCATCTCCTGGAAAAGGTCATGTGCAGCATGAAGATTTCCCACTTGACAGAAACCGTGAATTAGAGTGTTGTAAGTAATAGTATCCGTCAATGAGAGTATTAAAAGTAACTATGTTTGGAGTGCAGTCCTTGCTAGCCATCAAATCATACATGCGCTTTGCATCATCTAGACGATCATGCTTGTAAAATCCATCAATCATTGAGTTATAGGTGATCATACTAGGGAATATACTCCTACGGAGTATCTCCTCGTACAATTCTTCAGCCTCAAACAGCTTCCCTTCGTTGACTAATCCATTTGTGTGTTTAATGTTATGACATCTGGTATACATCCAATTTCAACCATTCGATCAAACAGAGCTACTGCTTCGAGAACTTGACCCTCGCGACAAATACCATTCATCAGTGTTGTAAATGTTACGGCGCTGTGTGAACATCCCGTTTCAACCATTTGATCAAGTAAAGTAACGGCTTCAGAAATCCGATCTTCGAGACATAACCCGTGGAGCAGCGTTTAAGAGATCACAACTGCAGAAACACTTTATCAGAATATTGAAGCTGAACATATTAAGTGTAATCAATCGTATTTCCATCTATTGACGATTTATTCTGATGGTGATGCCAGTTTCAGCAGCAGCCACAATGACAAGAAGAAACAGTCTTCAATAAGAGACCGAGAACTCGTAAGGCCAAAGTATCATTATGCACAAAAAAGATTAACAAGTATATCCAACACAGTTTTTGTCCAATTGCTATCCCATTTCAACAGTACTTTTATAAATAAACATGAATTAACAAGTGTAATACATTTGTGGGACATCAGAATTTAAATAGATCCAGCAGAACGAAAATTGGGAATGGAACTCTGCTGCTAAAGATAGAAATGTGAATGATCTTGCAATCTTTCATTCATCCTCCAATTGATGATCCTGCAGAGCAAACACAACAAACCAATCAGACGTTTAATATGGAGTCTATATCTTAAATCTGACTTGGACATTCAGTAGCAAACTTCCCCCGATGCTACAGCAGAAGTTGCACCCAAAGAACACGTCCAATGACTACATAACCATCTCAGCTAACAAAAATCATTTGTAATGTAAAGCATGAGGGTAAGAAACTATATATGTTTTAAAACAATATTCAAATCTTCGTCCTCCCATGCCCGTCCCCGTCCATAAAGGACATGAAGTAATAGCATGCTGCAAGTGCTTTAGCCTTTAGGCCACACTTTATTTGTCAAATATATGGGCTGCATTACAAATTATTTTGGTTAGTTGAGATGGTTATGCAGTTATTAGATGTTACAAGTGTGGCCTAAAGCACATGCATGGTAGTTAATTTATCTGCTCTTCCTCTTTTATGTGTTCACAACATTTCCTTGTCATGTGTATTTCACCAACAGAAATTTTTGCTGGAAGACAAAGAATATTTTTCAACCATTTTTGCATCAACAGAAATTTCTGTGTTTTTTTTTAAAGTTTTGTGTGTTTACTTCCCATGACCACTCTTTTGTACCTCAGAATTTGCTTAGGTTTCACTTTTCTTTTTAGATTTGTCTAGACCCCGTGGATCATTTTTCAAGCGTAACAAGTCAACAGTATTGTTACATGACCATTCTTTTGTACCTCAGAATCTAAAGGCCCTCCCATCTTGTTTAGATTTCACTTTTTTCTGAATCAACCAGATTGCATAACCATAAATATTCATGTGCGTGTGGACTTAGAAGAGAATTTTTTTGTCAATTAAAACACCATGAAGATCTCAGAATCACAGCCCTTCAGAAACAAAGACAGTTGATTCATCACAATCACAAACCGTTGATCATTTCTTGTTTTAGACTATGTAAGTCTTGTTTTGGTACAGACTGAGTGAACACTTTCTTGAGTCTACAAAACTTCAAAGGAGAAGCAAACTTCAGGTTCATGTACTGATGATCTCTGAAGCAAACACAATGGCAGAACAAGAACATCGAGAAAAGTGAATATCGGATACTGACTGCAGTGTTGTATTGAATAACGTCAGATGCATTCCTAAGTTCTCAAGAAATCTTCTAGGATATCCAACAGGAATAAAGGGATATAGGTGTGGTTACCAGAAGAAAATAAATGTGTCATCAGCAGAAATGTGACTTTCGATGAGGATACATTGTATAAGGACTTGGAATGAAAGTTCAACACAAGTGCAAACTCAAAGATTGAAGAAAGATAATTAAGAGTTCACAGAAATTCAACTTTGAACCTCAATCTGAACTGACACAAGTGACTCGGGAGAACAAGATGATGTTAATTCAGAAACAATATCAAGACCTCATCACAAGAAAAAATTTAGTAGGTGGTCCGCTTTGATACTAATTGTAAAAGTGAAGAACTTAAGGAACAACCAATTCTTTGACTCACCACTTAAAAGGAAACAAGTTTGTAGTAATAAACCTTTGAGACTGTTAAGACTTATAAGGGAACAAAACCCTCTGTTTCAAAGTCTTTATGACTCTAATAAATAGAAGACCTTTTATATATAAATGCTTACAGATTAATTATAGCGAAGATATATATGAGGAAGTATACAAACCAATAATGTTTTTTAGTCTTGCATGCATTAATTAAATTTTTTTTTTTTTCAAACGACCACCACTTAACAACTTGTTCATATGTATATTGTAGTTTGTGGAAATTGCTTAAAGTGAACGAGTCAAAACGCGTTTGCCTAACTACGCCAAAACTTCCTTTTTTATTATTATTGTTTTGTATTTAGCTTCCCAAAATAACACATTAACATCCAAATATCTGACTTTTACTTATCTTCCACGTCTCATTACCCCATTTCCATCTATTTCATGGCTTCTCCTTCTTCTTCTTCCAAGCCTCGCAACTACAAATTTAAAGTCTTCTCTAGCTTCCACGGGCCCGACGTCCGTAAAACATTTCTGAGTCACTTGCGCGAACAGTTTCAAGGCAAGGGGATAACAATGTTTGATGATGAAAAAATTAAGAGAGGCGGAGAGCTCTCTCCTTCACTCAAAGAGGCTATCAAAGAATCGAGGATCTCGATCGTGATTCTTTCCCAGAGATATGCTTCGTCAAGCTGGTGTTTGGATGAATTGGTGGAGATCTTGAAGCGCAAAAAAGCTATGAAACAAATAGTAATGACTGTCTTCTATGGAGTGGAGCCATCCGATGTTCGTAAACAGACTGGGGATTTCGGTATCGCTTTTGATGAAACTTGTGCGATTAAGACGGACAAGGAAAGACTTGAATGGAGCAAAGCTTTGACTGATGTGAGCAACATTGCTGGTTAATCACTTTTAGCTCATAAACGCGAATTAATCATTAAAGTTTCTTTATCAGCCACGAGATTAGAAGTTAATTAGTTACGGTTTACACCACACCAAACCAAACCGAAAACACTAAACTGTAACAAAACCGAATTACATATGGTTTCTATATGGTTTTAGTTTTAATAAAACCAAACCAACCGTACGCCCACCCTCTTCCTACAAAACAAACACACCAAATCAGTGAGACGTTTAATATGGAATCTTTATCTTAAGCTTGATCAGGAAGCTCAAGCTTTTTTCCTTTCAAGTTCATCAAGATTCAGAACTAGTTCAGGGAGAACTTACTACAATCCACTATTTCTTAAGCTAAACCGAACCAAACTAAAAGAGACCAAACCACAGCCAAACCAGTATTGTGTTTCATTTGAAAACTGTATTATAGCGTTAAATCTTTTTTAAGTTAAATCATCACGGCTGGAGTAAGTGCAAAGAGAAGAAATTATCCAAAACAAACCGGAACAGGAAACAATTTTGATACTTATTCCATAATTAAAGCTACAAACCTTCGAGTACAAAGATAAATTAGCGTAGCTATTCCAAATGAAGTTAAGATAAGATTTGGATTCATTTCCGAGGGTATTGTGTAAACTAGAGAAAACAGCAAGAGACAAAGCAGATCCATCACGTTAATCGTTCCTCAGACACTCACCATTTGTTGCTTCTCTTAGGATTTCAGTCTTTTCTCAAGAACCTGCAACATCTGCCAAATTCTCTTACGTGTTATATATAGCATTGAAACATCCAAAAAGAAGAGAAGCAAAGAGACACAAGTGAGTATAACATACCATAGAAGGAACAAGATCAAGAGAGGAGTTTTTCACAATAAACACTAAGACAGCATATCTAAAAAGCTCTTGTCCAATCTACCATCAGATATCATATCAGCAACCATTTTCATGGTGAATGCATCTCCACTGAACCCGGTGCTTCGCATCTCCCTGATGAGTTCAGCTGATGCAGCTATTTCACCAGCTCTAGGACATCCTCTGATTAGTGTATTGTATATTTGTAGTCATTTGGTACATGTCCATTGTCTTTCATTTTAAGGAATAATGCATTTGCTTCAGAAACTGCACTTTTTCCACAGAATCCAGATATCATTATAGTGTAAGTTTGAACATTAGGCTCCACACCATCGATGGGGAGACTACAGAATAAGTCCCATGCTTCATCCACCTTGTTACCCTTGCACATTCAATGGATGATGTTGTTATACGTAGCAGTATCAAGATCAATCTTACTCTTTTGGATAACCTCAAACATTTCCAATGCCTCTTCTAGTTTCCCATTTTCACAGAAACCGTTCAACAAAATGTTACAAGTTATGGTATCAGGACATACACCATGAGAAATCATCTCCTGGAAAAGGTCATGTGCAGCATGAAGATTTCCCACTTGAAAGAACCCGTGATTAGAGTGTTGTAAGTAATAGTATCAGCAACTAATCCTCTTCTAGACATCTCATGGAGAAATTCCATTCCATCATCTACCCTCTTAATTAGCCTTACCTTATCCGTCAATGAAAGTATTAAAAGTAACTATGTTTGGAGTGCAGTCCTTGCTAGCCATCAAATCATACATGCGCTTTGCATCATCTAGACAATCATGCTTGTCAATCCATCAATCATTGAGTTATAGGTGATCATACTAGGAAATATACTCCTACGGAGCATCTCCAAGTACAATTCTTCAGCCTCAAACAGCTTCCCTTCGTTAACTAATATTGCACTGATCAATGCATTGAAAGTTACAACATCAGGATTGATTTTCCTTTCAATCATATCACGCAACAATCTTTGGGCATCACTCCATCTACCAAAGTTACAACAACCATACAGTTGTAGGTAAACACATCTGGCACAATTCCTTTCTCATGCATTTCAGTGAAAATATTTTGAGCATCGATATGATGCCTGTCTTTGCAAAGACGATCAATGATGACATTATATATAAGAACATTGGCATTGATGTGGTTTTCCTCGATCTTCTTAAATAGATTCAAGGCCAACACAGTGTCACCCATCTTAGAAATGCCATTTACAATTGTATATATAAGTAACTACCTCAGGTTGATGACCTTTTTCTACCATCTTATTGACCAAAGCTACTGCTTCGAGAACTTGACCCTTGCGACAAATACCATTCATCAGTGTTGTAAATGTTACAACGGCTTCAGATGCATTGGTAAAACGCGTTTGCCTAATTAACTAGGCGGAAGCTTCCTTTATGTTTTTGTTTTGTATTTAGCTTCCCAAAATAACACATCAACATCAAAGTATCTGATTTGAAAGTGCCATAGGAAACAGTCTTGTAGTTTCCTATATGGTTTCAAGACTCACTAAGATTTTTGGTCACTTCACATGTTTGCAAAGTCTTTGTGAGTCTACTATAGAGGGTCTTTTTTCTTTTTATACAAATGCCTAGAACTTTAAGCTTGAGGAGGAAATAAATTCTGAAAATAAACAAAACCCTTGTCAGTCTTTAGTCTTGCACGCATTAATCATTCTTTTAATCATTTTTCTCCAAACATAGGGGCCCACTACTTCAGAACTTTATAATTGAATTGCTTAAAGTCTTGAAGCAATGTGTAATCTCTTCGCTTTCTTCAGAGCCATTTCAAAAACTTGGAGCAATGCTTGAATCATTCAAATGTGAAAGGGACATAGGAAACAGTCTTGTAGACTTTTTTTAAGACTTTTTGTTTTCACTTCAGTCTTCACCTGTTTTTAAAGTCTTTGTGAGTCTACTATAGAGGGTCTTTTTTCTTTTTGTACAAATGCCTAGAAATTAAGCTTGAGGAGGAAATAAATTCTGAAAATATATTCTGAAAATAAATTCTGAAAATAAATTCCGAAAATAAATTCTGAAAATAAACAAAACCCTTCTTAAGTTCTTAGTCTTTAGTTTTGCACGCATTAAGAACAAATAAAGCTTATCTCTTCATTTGAAGTTTCCTCTCTCAAAATTCTTAACGCGTTTGCCTCAATAATGCTCCGAATGAGCCGATTTATATATATTTTGGTTAACGTGAAATATCTTATTTTAGTTATCTTCTCTGCTCACCTCAAGAAGTTTCATCCGGAAAGTTTTTCCTGGAGTGAATAAATCTGCAAACCTTCTGCTTTTATAGCAAGAACCTTCTCTCTCACCTCTGTTTCGCTTTACTCTGTTTTCCGGTTTTAGTACGGATACGGTAACGCTTTCCTCTACTACCTCTCTCTCACTTCTCCGTTAAGGGTTTGAACTTCTGCAAGATAAACAACAGGACTTCTCCGGCAACAACATGGAACTTCGTTATTCCAAAGCTGCTAAGGGCAAATCTATTGCGATTGAAGCTACACCACCTCTGAAACTGATCCGAGCTCCTACTCTAGACAACTCATTACCCGATTCCATCTCTCTCAACTCGTCTCTCATGGCTTCTCCTTCTTCTTCCAAGCCTGGCAACTACAAATTTAAAGTCTTCTGTAGCTTCCACGGGCCCGACGTCCGTAAAACATTTCTCAGTCACTTGCGCGAACAGTTTAACCGCAACGGGATAACTATGTTTGATGATGAAAAGATAGAGAGAGGCGGAGACCTCTCTCCTTCACTGAAAGAGGCTATCAAAGAATCGAGGATCTCGATCGTGATTCTTTCCAAGAAATATGCTTCGTCAAGCTGGTGTTTGGATGAATTGGTGGAGATCTTGAAGCGCAAAAAAGCTATGAAACAGATAGTAATGACTGTCTTCTATGGAGTGGAGCCATCCGATGTTCGTAAACAGACTGGGGATTTCGGTATCGCTTTTGATAAAACTTGTGAGATTAAGACGGACAAGGAAAGACAGGAATGGAGCACAGCTTTGACTGATGTGAGCAACATTGCTGGAGAAGACTTAAAAAAATGGTAATCGAATATTAATTTTATTTCTTAGGAGGTTCTATTAAGAATGAATGATTAGTTAATGCCTTAATGGTGTTTTAATATGGTAAAAATAAGGCTTTTTTTAACAGTTTTGTTGAATGAATATTAGAAATATATGTCATAAATTATTGGGAATATTGGGAATGATGTCACTGTGACTATTTGATGGAAACTGTGCTTTTCTTTTCTTTACATTTTGTTAGGGATAATGAAGCTAGCATGATCAAGAAGATTGCAAGGGATGTTTCAGATAAACTTAATGCTACACCATCAAAGGATTTTGAAGACATGGTGGGACTTGAAGCTCATTTGAGAGAAATGGTGTCTTTGCTAGATTTAGATAATGTTGGAGTTAAAATTGTTGCAATCTCTGGTCCGGCTGGAATTGGTAAGACTACCATTGCCAGAGCTTTACATGGTCTACTCTCTAATAGGTTTCAACTTAGTTTTTTTATCGACAACCTTAGGGGAAGCTATCATAATGGTTTTGATGAGTATGGTTTGAAGCTGCATTTGCAAGAACAGTTTCTTTCAAAGGTCTTGAACCAAAGCGGAATGAGAGTATGCCATTTAGGTGCAATAAAAGAATATCTAAGTGACCAGAGAGTGCTCATCATTCTTGATGATGTAAACAATCTAAAGCAATTGGAGGCTTTGGCAAACGAAACTACATGGTTTGGTACTGGAAGTAGGATTGTAGTTACCACAGAAAACAAAGAGCTTTTGCAGCAACATGGTATTAACAATACCTACCATGTGGGGTTTCCATCTGATCAAGAAGCTCTCAAGATCTTGTGTAGATATGCTTTTAAACAATGCTCTCCATGTCATGGTTTTAAAGAGCTTTCAGAAAGTGTAACAGAGCTTTGTGGTAACCTTCCTTTGGGTCTTCGTGTAGTGGGTTCATCTTTAAGTGGGAAGAATGAAGAAGAGTGGGAAGAAGTAATACACAGGCTAGAAACTATATTTGATCATCAAGATATTGAAGAAGTACTCAGAGTCGGTTATGATAGTTTACATGAGAACGAGCAATCTCTATTTCTTCATATTGCAGTCTTTTTCAACTATAAAAATGGTGACCTTGTTAAATCGATGTTCGCTGACAATGACTTGGATGTCAATTACGGGTTGAAAATCCTTGAAAACAGATCTCTGATAGAGATATCTACTTATGGGGATCAAATTGTGATGCACAAATTACTTCAACAGGTGGGTAAAAAAACAATTAACAAACAAGAGCCTTGGAAACGCCAAATCTTAATAGATTCTCATGAGATTTGTGATGTTCTTGAAGATGCCAAAGTAAGTTGTTTCCCTTGTACTTATTATATTCTTTGTTCACTGATTTATCATTTAAATTTAGACATTTGGTAAAGATAGGCAAATCCTAACTATCGTGCTAACAATTTCCTATTGTTTGGAATATTGGTTTAGGGTACTAGAGCTGTGTCCGGCATATCATTTGATATATCTAATATCGATCAAGTTTCAATTAGCAAGAAAGCTTTTAAAAGAATGCCCAATCTTCGATTCCTGAGAATCTATAAAAGTAGAGATGATGGGAATTATAGAATGCATGTACCTGAGAAGATGGAGTTACCGCGTCGTCTAAGGTTATTAGATTGGAAGGCATACCCAAGCAAGTATCTTCCTCCTACATTTAATCCGGAATGTCTTGTGGAACTCCATATGCGGAGAAGCCAGCTCGAGAAGCTATGGGAAGGAATCCAGGTTGGTGTTATACTTTAAACATTTAAATATGAAGTTTCTCTTCATGTTATGTGATGCTCTTTCTCTCGTTCTCTCTCTTATTGTGTGGTTTTCTTACAAATTTAGCCTCTTAAGAATCTCAAGAAGATGGATTTGTCAGCGTCCATTTATTTGAAGGAAGTCCCGGATCTTTCAAATGCTACAAATTTGGGGATATTGGATCTGTGTTATTGCCAGAGTTTGGTAGAGATTCCATCCTCTATTTCGCATCTTCATAAACTAAAGTGGTTGCAGATGAATGACTGCATAAACCTACAAGTCATTCCAGCTCACGTGAACTTGTCATCCCTTGAATTTTTCAATATTGGAGGATGCACAAGATTGAGAAATATTCCAGTTATGTCAACCAACATCAAAGGACTGTGTATAACGGTTGAAGATGTGCCCCCATCGATCAGGCTTTACTCTGGTCTCACGCATATTTATCTACACAAGAGTGGAAAGCTCAAGGGATTAACACATCTCCCCAAGAGTGTCATACATCTATGCCTAAGTTATCCTGATATTGAAAGGATTCCAGATTGCATCAAAGCTCTTCATCAGCTAAAAAGACTTTATCTATGTCACTGCAGAAGACTCACATCATTGCCAGAGCTCCCTCGTTCGCTCATGTACCTCAAAGCAGAAAATTGTGAAGCACTAGAGACCGTGTTTTTCCCTTTGAGCACTCCAAACGCCATAATCAATTTCACTAACTGCATCAAATTGGGCCAACAAGCACGACGAGGGATTATTCGACGATCGTTTTGTTACAGGGAAACGATCTTACCAGGAAGAGAAATGCCAGCAGAATTCGATAACAGAGCCAGAGGAAGTTCATTGACCATTGTTCTGGATGGTAACAGGTCTTACCGTGGCTTTGTATTTTGCGTCGTTATTTCCCCTAACCAGCCAGAATATCGTGGCTATCCAGTCCATATATCGTGGCGTCGCATCATAGCTCAAGACGATGGCTATCCAGTTGAGGGCCGCGTCTATGTAGAGCATTTCTCCTTCTTTCGAATGGAACATCTATGTATATTTTACGATCACTTTCTACAATTCTACCGACCTGAAGTGAACAAAGAGATGATGTTCGAATTCAGCTGCAAATCCCTCGAAATTATTGAATGTGGTGCCAAGATCTTGACTCAAGAAGAGAGCATCGAATGGGAAGAGAGCATCGAATGGAGCTATAAATCTGGATCAGACCAAGCCTCTGAAGACTACATTGAGTTTGAACCCAGCGAAGAAGCTTTTGAAGACAACACCGAATACGGTGACCCTACAAATATCGACGTCGAAAAACAGACAGATTGTTGGAGTTGGCTCTTCCTCTGCTTCGGTCTCTCCGATTTGTTTCGAGGAAGAAGACGATAGAAAGAAGGCCGAAGCTGATTGACGTGGCCATATGGGCTTATTATGGGCCTCAAAGCCCTTTATATGTAAGCCCATCTTTGTTTCCTAGTGGTCCGCTGGGAGAGAGGAGGTTTGGAGTTGGCCTTGTGTAGGAGATAACATTTTAGATTTCAAATGTATCTGATTAATTATATCTCAGGTGAATCTGTCTCTTAAAAGTTCACTCTAACAGTTTCATGTATATACACGATCTCTGTCAATAACACAAGAATCATATATTCAGGATTCTGCAACCTTTTAGTTTTTTTCTTTACTTCCGTATAAATCACTTCAAAATTCCAAGGAGATGAAATGGGCATTCCAATAACTTGAAATAGAGCTCGAAATCTTTAATATGTGAAAGGGCAAGACACAAGTTTGTAGTTTCTTATAATAAGACTTTAAGGGAGCCAAGCCAAAGTCTTTGTGGCATGCCTAAAATTGACGTTATTATTTGTCATTATATTTTCGTACAAGGAGCAGGATACAATAGCTTCGTAAAAGGATCCGCAAGTTGAAGTTCAGATCTCACATGTAATAGCTGAAACAAACCTGCTACCAATCTCTCACGCACACTCTAAAAACCATTTTCTATATGCTTTGTGCGTTCATGAAAGACTGAATTATTAGCAATATGTATGGTTGCAGTGTTACCACAGAAAAGCAGAGTGGGTTTAGCAAGAGAAACCTCCAGTTCTTTGAGAAACTTTGTCAACAATACGAGTTCATCAGTAGCCATAGAGAGACTGTGATACTTAGCCTCTGCATAACTCTTTGAAATCACCGGTTGTCTCTTGGATTTCCGGGAAATGAGAGAAGTACTAAGAAATAAACGGAAACCTGATGTAATCATGTAAATCGGCGAGTGTCTTGACATGAAGCCCAATCTGCATTAGCAAACATTTGTAATGGCAGTTCTGACTTAGCTGAGTAGAAAAGCCCCTGACCAATGGTGCATTTTATATATTGAATAATCTTGAATGATGCTTTGTTGATGTGCCTAACGCGGAGTCTGAGAGAACTGATTTAGCTTATTCACGGCAAAAAGTGATGTCAGGTCGCGTAATTTGCAGATACATCAACCGACCAATAAGGCATCTTTAAGATTCAGCATCAACAAGATCACCACCTCTATCCTTGGAAAACGTAACATGCAGATCCATGTATTTTTGGCAAGTGGAAAATAAACTTGCAGAAAAATATCATTTAAAATTTTGCAAAAAAAATTCTACAAAAATGATATAATTAATAAATGAATTATTACCATTACCAATTTATTTATTTAATGTTTTTTTTTATTTTTCTTTATTAACCGTGTATTACAAACCAAGTCTAAATTAATCTCCGAAATTCATAGAAATCCAGATATTCATATAATATATTTCTTCCAAACCCGTTCGGTTACAAATTTACTAAATATTTTAGTTTCGGTTCGGTTTGGTTTGATTTAAAACCATAAAACCGTTTGGTTTTTTTATTTCTAATATTTTATTTTAATACCACTTGTTTGTTTAGAGTTTCATCATTTTTGCAATATTATTTTTTCTTTTTCTTAGTGATATAAGTTACATGAATAAAATTTTTAATGTATTGTTATTTTTTGAAAATCTTTATATCAATATATGTTGGAGAAAAGGAAATAAAACACTTTGAAAGATGATAGTTCATAATAATCTTATGTTTAACAATTAATTGATAAAATATATTCATGATTTAATAGAATCTAAATAAAAAATGATACCGTTCACAACAAAAATATAATGTTATGAATATCAATAAACCGAAACGGAATCGAACCGAATTGCGTGTAGTTTTTCTAGAGTTTCAGTTTTTATAAAACCGAATAACTGTAAATCCGGAAAAAAAAACAAACCGTAAGAAAACCGAATTACATACGTTTTATATGGTTTTAGTTTTAATAAAACCAAACCAACCATACGCCCACCCTAATCCTGCAAAACAAACACACCAAATCAATGAGACGTTTAATATGGAATCTGTATCTTAAGCTTGATCAGGAAACTCAAGTTTTTTTCCTTTCAAGTTCATCAAGATTCAGAACTAGTTCAGGGAGAACTACGTACTACAATCCAATATTTCTTAAGCTAAACCGAACCAAACTAAAAGAGGCCAAACCGCAGCCAAACCAGTATTGTGTTTCATTTGAAAACTGTATTATAGTGTTAAATCTTTTTTAAGTTAAATCATTAGTTCATGGCTGAAGTAAGTGCAACGAGGATAAATTATCCAAAACTAACCGGAACCGGAAACAATTTTGATACTTATTCCATAAGTAACGCTACAAACCTTCGAGTACAAAAATAAATTAGCGCAGCTATTCCAAATGAAGTTAAGATAAGATTTGGATTCAATTCCGAGGGTATTGTGTAATTAAACTAGAGAAAACAGCAAGAGACAAAGCAGATCCACCACGTTAGTCGTTCCTTAGACACACAGCATTTGTTGCTTCTCTTAGGATTTCAGTCTTTTCTCAAGAACCTGAAACATCTGCAAAATCATCTTATGTGTTATATATAAGAAAAACGACCAAAATCAACCCAGACTATTTGCGATACGCTTTTTCATACCTGAACTATGACACCCAGCATTTTCACACATAAACCATCAATTATTTCAAATTTACTACCTGAACTACATTAATTTAGCCGATTCATACCTATCACTTAACGATCGTCTAACGGTGCTGACTCAACCGTCAACGTGGCAGGAAAAACGACTAAAATCAATCTAGACTATTTGGAATACGCTTTTTCATACTTGAACTATGACATCCGACTTTTTTATACCTAAACTATGACACTCGGCTTTTTCATTCCTGAACCATCAATTATTTCAAATTTTAATCATGAACTATGTTAATGTAGCTGATTCATACAAATTTTTTAACGACGTTAATTAGTCGTCTAAATTACAATTTAAGCATATTTGAGATAAACCTTTAAGCATAAACCTTTAAACATATATGAGATAGAGAAATTTGGAGAAAAAATATTTTTGCTCCATTAATAACAAAAATTTAAGCGTTTTGAGATAGAGCAAAAATTTTAGCGTATTTATTTTTCTAAAAATCATTTTTTCCCCAAATTGTAATTTTTAATTTTGCTATAGTAATATAGCATATTTAATTTTGCTCTAGTAATTTTTCTAAAAGATATTTTTGTTATTAAATTGTAATTTTCCCCAAATTGTAATTTAGACGACTAATTAACGTCGTTAAGAAATTTGTATGAATTAACATAGTTCAAGATTAAAATTTAAAATAATTGATGGTTCAGGTATGAAAAAGTCGAGTGTCATAGTTCAGATATGAAAAACCAGGTGCAATAGTTCAGGTATGAAAAAATGTATCGCAAATAGTCTGGGTTGATTTAGACCGTTTTTCTGCCACGTTGGCGGCTGAGTTAGCACCGTTAGACGACCGTTAAGTGATAGGTAGGAATTGGCTAAATTAGCGTAGTTCAGTAGTATATTTGAAATAGTTGATGGTTCATGTATAAAAATATTGAATGTCATAGTTCAGGTATGAAAAAGCGTATCGCAAATAGTCTAGGTTGATTTTGGCCGTTTTCCCGTTATATATAGCATTGAAACATCCGAAAAGAACATAAGCAAAAGAGACACAAGTGAGTATAACATACCATGTAAGGAACAAGATCAAGAGAAGAGTTTTTCACAATAAACACTATAATTTTGCATCCACATATTGTTTTTTTTTTTTAACAGAACAGCCTTTGAATCCACATATTTATTTTCATGCAAAAAAAAATCATTACACGTTGATCATTTTCTTCACGATCTCCATCTTCATCTTTTATGTGAAAAATCTACGTGGAAGCATTCGTTAATCAAAACTATTCTTTAGTATGGTTTAATGTTGAAATTGGTTCAACGGAGGATGAGGATTCCAGTTTTTGTTTACGTTCCGGCGGTTCATCGTCATACTCAGACATTCTCTCCAACCTCGCTTAAACCCTATTCTCCGGAATTTTCTGTAAAATATGTTTGACGAGAGCTAATAAGGCTTTATGAAGCAATGTTCCATCAAATATTCTGGCTCTTTGAACCAGAAAATTAATTAGAGATTTAGTAATTAATTATTGATGGCTATTTCCGTTACTCCGGTCCAAACCAATTTTTTTTTGGGAATATTATACAAAATGCTACATTTGAATAAAATATTGTCTAAAATGCCAAAACGTTTTATTCTTTGTCTCAAATGCCATAAAACACTGTTCAAAAAAATAGAAAAGACAGAATTGCCCTCTGTCTGGGAAGAGGAGCGAGGAAAAAAGATGGGAACCTTCCAAAGAGGAAAAAATGGCATTCGTGTACAGTAAGCAATGAAAGTTTTCTAATTCAAACTAAAGATTGGGTTGACAAATGGAATTATGGCATCGGGTCGCTGAATAATTTGAAGCTGGGAGTCGGAGAGGGGGTAATCAACGAAACGAATTTGTCGGAAGCAGGAGGTTTGAATAATGACTCGAACAACGGGAAACGGGAAAAGAGACGGAAGTGTTGGGGAAACGGCGGATATGGAAAACTGAAACTCTATTGAGTAATCGGAACGGCGACGGAAGGAGAAGGGCAGTTTAGATTTTTAAAAACATTTCCACCTAGGTTGTTGACATAAGTTGTGGACATAAGTAACGGTTAACATGTTTGGTGGCATATTAAGCGATGGACATAATAAATGGTGTACATAAGCGAGGGACATAAGTGGTAGACATAATTAGCGGTAAACAAGATTGGTGGAAGTAATTAGAAATCTTAGCAAATGAATAGAGCGACAAAATAAACATAAAATACAGGACATAGGGTATATAAAGAGATATTTATAGTGATTTATACCATATGGACATACATGATAGTTGTTATATAAAGAGATATCTGACATAATTCACGGACATATGATATGGATATAAGATGGGGGACAGTCGGACAGATGATATGAACTTAGTGTATGGACATAATGTATGGACATAACGTATGGACATTATTCCTCTGAACTTAGAAACAAAAATAGACATAATATACCATAAACTTGTTACAATACAACAGCGAAACAGCAAAAACAAAAGGGCTAATGTTACATTAGCCAAACTTTGGAGGGGACATTTTAAACATTAATGGGTACACATGTTGTTTCGGAGAAGATGTCCATGCAGGGTTGGTTAATATTGTCCACAAAATGCGTTGTGGACATACCCGATGATGGACAATCCATACTTTCAGGATTACGTTTTTGTCCACAATTTGGGTCCACGGCCTATGTCTATGAGATGTGGACAAATTTTGGAAGAATTACGATTTTGTCCACAATTTGTGTCAACATATTTGCCAACTTTTTGTCCATGAGATCATCGTCTTCAGCCGAGAAACTGATCACCACACATCTCCTCCTCGTTGTCGCCTCGTAAGTCCATGACACTTGGCATTTCCTCATTTGCCTCTCCTACATGTTCATCTTTTGCAACCGACAACAAATAGGGTTCTTTGTTCCGCATGGATGCATAAACAAACCTCCACCATTAGACCTAAAACTTGTCAATTTCAAAAAGAAAAATCTCTAGGTCAGAGACGATGTTACGACATTACTTGGATGTTGCAACGATGAAACTACCCATAAGTACAAGGGAAAGACTATAATGACTGCAAAAAAGCGATATGAATGACTTAGGCATTGCAAGTAATTATTGTCTTCTCCTTTGTTGTGTTGTATATGTTAGTAGAAGCCATTAAAGTGGTTGCGAAAGAATTTTGAGGACTCCATTTGTTTTATCATACAGGTGGGTGGATGAAGTCATCCTAGATATTGCACCATGGGTGGTCTAACCAAGAGTTTTTTGACAACCAAGAGTTTATACGCTGGGTTCGAAGACAAAAATTACATTAGGAAATTAGCAACTTTTGTCTGTTGTTGTAAAATCATGGACAAATATGCAGTGTTGAATTTATACGTTGTGGACATTAGTTATGGACGTAAGTTAAAGACATTAGTTATAGACATATATAATGGGCATGATCCCACGGCCTTGCAATAAGCGGTGAACATAATACGCGTGGGACAGATGATGGTGGAGAAAAAATTAGCTATGGACAGTAAACAAAGTGAACAACTAAAAACGGGAATAAAACTCAGAAATGACATAATTCAACGTGGACATAAGTTAAAAATCCTAGCCATAGTAAATTAATATTCCCACGGTTGCTGGGGACATAAGTTATGAACATAAATTTATGGATATATAGCATGGACATAAGTTATAGACACATATCGTGGACATGATTAGAGAAAAACATGAAACGATGTACATAATAAGCAATGGACATAATAAGCGGCGGACATAAACTGAAATCATAGACAAAGGAATACGTGGAAAAAGTCATAGCTAAATTAGTATTCCAACGGTTGCGGGGGACATAAGTTATTGACATAAAATTATGGATATATAACGTGGACATAAGTTATGGACATAAAAATGGACATATAGCGTGGACATATCCAATGACGTTGCAACAAAAAAATACAGATAAGATATCATAAACTAGTTACAATACAGGTGAAATAGCAAAAACAGAAGGACATAAGTTACATTATCCCAAGCAGTCCAAACATTGAAAGGGCGACATGATATAACAATTTAACAATCACCGGAAGTTCAAAAAGGACATTAGCATCATATAAGTTACATCATCTATCCATCCTGATTCACCAATGGAATCAAAGGAACCTCCTAGGCCAACATTCTTAGCCGTGTTTACATCTAAGTTCCTTTCCTGCAAAACAAATTCAAAACACACAAAAAAGATTGATAACTATCACAATTTTCACAATTAGACAAGACAATAATTAACTCTCTGAACCAAGAACCTTACGTCTTGGTTATATCCTTCTAACTCATCATGGTTAAATCTCCGCGGGAAATGTACTTGTTCAAAATGTCTGACATGAACAACGCCTTCTCTACTCTGTTCGCCGTGAGCATTTCCATCGTCAAGTACTTCTCTAACAATCTTAATACGCAAACAAAATACCTGGCATCCACACACAAATCCACCAGCGAAGGCGAAAATGATCGTCGCTCCTGGCCTTACCAAAGCTCAGATTTTTGAAATCAAGATTCTTTAGTTGGATAAGAAAGCTCAGTTTTTTAAATTCAATATATTCAGTCACAGTAATAGCACAAGTACCGGAAAAAAATTAAAATTGAAAAAGGTCTATAATCTCCAGCCCCTTTTTTCGTCAACTGTAGACGAAACGATGGGAGCTTTTTAAGGAAGTTAAAATATTAACTATATGAAGATTTAAACGGAGCACTTATGACTTTTTCCAACTCCAGCACAGTGCGATGTGTGGCATTTGTCGTAAAGATTTGCTTTTGTGGCATTGTTGAAAAGGAAGTCACATCATTATGGCATTTTTCATAATAATCCCTTTTTTTTTTTTAGGTCCAAACCAAAGTTAAATCAATTACAGCGAAAAGATTTATAGTTTTGAATGAATACTAAATTCGCGACAAAACAAAAATGGACATATCGTGGGTTATCGGACTCTTTACCTAAATCTAAAATCAAATATTACACTTAACTTAATATTTAAAATATTTAAATACTTCCATAATCAGATTTTTTTGGGTTAACTACTACGCAAATTTTATCGAACGATACTCATTCCACACCAAAATTTTCCTTTTTTTTAAGCTACAACAACTTATAAAATTTAAGCTACAACAACTTATAAAACTCATCATATTTTCTCATACCCGTTAAACCATAATTTTTTTCCGTCTAAATAGACCTATATACAACCACTAAACAAAAAAAACTTGCTGAGTCGAAACAAGTACATTAAAGATTACAGTAAACATGTCCTAAAATAAAACTTTTAAAAATACAATAGAGATCGATTAGGATGAAAATCAAATTTAGGGTTCGTCAAGAAATCTGAAATCAATTTCGACTGGATGTAGATTTGGAGAATTCGAACAAAGGCAAAAAGAAATTTTTTATTTGAAACAGTGAAAATAACAAAAGTATTATCCTCGTTGACAAAAAAAAAAAAAATAATTATACTTGTAATTAAACATTGACATTGTAGATGCGATAGGTCCATGTTTATAAAATTATAATAAAGTATTTTAACTTGGTTAAACGTAACTAATAATTGTAAGCTTATCTCTGATATATATCCTTCAACTTTTGATAATTATGGTGTTAAAATTTTTAAAATAATATTATCTTTGTTGTGTAAGTTACCTAGTAAATAGATAAATTATTAGAAAAAAAAACGTAACAATTAATGTATAAGTATAACCCGTTGTGATTAAAAAGAATTACTAGAATTTATTCCGTGCTTATGCACGGAGGTTGAGGTTTTTATATTTGAACATATTAAATTGATATTTTAAAAGTAATCCGGATATTAAACACAAAGATAAAACAATAATAACTCCAAATCATTGGATAATATTCCATACGTTTTTTCAAAATCTTTAAAATTTTGAAATATGCTCTTTCTTAATTCCTGCTTGAAATTTGTTATCCTGAAAATATAGACACAAATAAACATTAATATTTATCATAATATCATAAATATTACATTATATTAACCAATATTTTAAAAATGTTTTTGAATCAACATTTAAAATTTGGATATATGCTCTTTCTTAATACACGACCATTTTAAAAAAATTCAGAATCTACATAAAATCTTTTATTTTTGGAAAATTTAATCAACATTTAATTTAATTTAACTAGTGTGGTTAGTTAAATCAATAAAATCTTCATAAAATCTATCTTTAACTAATTTTCAAAAAAACTTAAAATAAATAAATTAATTAAAACGAAAATTAAATTCTAAGAAGTAAAAAAATCTATTTTTAACAATTTTTCAAAAAAAAAAATTTAATAAAACAAAAATTATAATCTAAAAATAAGTAAAAAAAATCTCTCTCTACGTAAATTCTTCCTTAAATTTTTCCAAAAAAATCATAATCTACATAAAATCTCTTATTTTTGGAAAATTAAATCAATATTTAATTTAATTCAATTAGTGTGTTTAATTAAATCAACAAAATCTTCATAAAATCTATTTTTAACTACTTTTCAAAAAATTTAAAATAAATTAATTAATTAAAACGAAAATTAAATTCTAAGAAGTAAAAAAATCTATTTTTAACCATTTTTCAAAAAAAAAAATATTTAATAAAACAAAAATTATAATCTAAAAAGAAGTAAAAAAATCTCTCTCTACATAAATTCTTCCTTAAAATTTTCCAAATAAATCATAATCTACATAAAATCTCTTATTTTTGGAAAATTAAATCAATATTTAATTTAATTCAATTAGTGTGTTTAATTAAATCAACAAAATCTTCATAAAATCTATTTTTAACTACTTTTCTAAAACAAAAATTATCACATAATAAATAATGACTAAAATATCCTAAAATTTTGTTATTTGAAATAATGACAATGTGATGTATTATTCATTGATTGAAAAGAACTATTTTTATTTTTGGCTGTTTTAGAAAAATAATGTGCTGAATACGGTTATCGTCAACACTCAACAGAATGTTTTCAATCATTAATTATTAATAAAATTATAAGTTGTGATTAATAACCAATGTAACGATTATGATATGGATTCAAGTTTTGACTTGTAGGATTTTCACTACCATATTAATATGCTCTGGAACGCCTATAAATACCTACGACATATTGTATCATATTCATCAAGAGCAACACAAAAAGCACTCTAAATTGGGGGGGGGGGGGGGGAAGCATTACCAAACACAAAATAACTATGTCTCCGAGTAACTCATCATCACTTATTCTAATTATTATAACTTTGATATTGGCCACATCAGCCCTAGTCTCCGAGAGCCGGGTCGCAAGAAAAAACTTGGGTTTGGACCTTGGCGGGATAGGGATCGGTGTTGGTATTGGCATAGGTATCGGTGGAGGTGGATCCGGATCCGGATCTGGTGCTGGGTCTGGATCCGGAGGAGGAGGGTCAAGCTCTTCGTCCTCATCTAGCTCTAGTTCTTCTTCCAGCTCCGGTGGTGGTGGAGGTGATGCAGGATCCGAAGCTGGATCATACGCCGGATCACGTGCCGGGTCTGGTTCGGGAGGACGTTCCGGGTCAGGCCGTGGAAGAGGAAGTGGAGCAGGCGGAGGTCACGGTGGAGGAGGAGGAGGAGGTCACGGTGGAGGAGGAGGAGGAGGAGGGGGTAGAGGTGAAGGCGGTGGATATGGAGGAGGATACGGTGAAGGCGGTGGATATGGGCAAGGATACGGTGGTGGCGACGACTGACTGAACCATATCCGAAGCATGCAATATCACACCGGTGCAATATTGTATTTTATACGTAATTATATTATTAGTATGGAAAAAAATAAAAGTGCTAGAAAATTAAATTTCTAAAGTGGGTGAGTAAAGGAGGTGGAAAAGGATTCTAATGTGTTTGGTTAGTTATGTAATTTCCAAATTTAAATAGTTGAGAAAATAAATGTCATGTAGTATTTTTTATTCCCCGGCACGTTTGTTTCTTCTTTTTTTTTAGCCTTCAGTATTCGCTTATATCAAAGAACATACATATAACACAAAATATGATTTTTGTAAATCAAACAACTGAAAGAGCAAACACGATTTGGACTCGTCGTTCAGCTAAACAAAAAATACAACAACCAAACAAAGTTTATAATTCAGCTCTTTTTTGTTTCTTTTTTAAGTATTCGATTTGCATTTTTTTTTTCGGGTTTTTGTCATGTGTTACGTTCAATATGTTAGATAAAAACATATATGTCAAAAAATATGATAAACGAACCAGTCCGTAATATACATTAATTTAGATATGTATTATCTGCATACGAACTTTTGATAACTTAAAGTTTATATGTATGTTACAGATTTCATGCTTGGGATGGTATTGTATCCAAAATGAAGTTCAAAACGTTCTAGTGGGTTTCAGAAGCATTTGTCACGCCTTATCACCGCTTCATGTCGAGTCGAAAACACTGATTTGGGCAATGGAGTGTTTGCTATCCCACCAAAGACGAGATGTTTGTATCCACACGGACTGCTCAGAATTAGTGAAGATGGTGCATGTCCCAACGGAGTGGTCAGCGTTCGAAAAGTTTTTAAACTACCACAAGAAGCTCAAAGAAGGTTTCACAACTTTTTCGGTGTTTTTTATACCACGTCATTCTAATGTTTAAGCAGATAACTTAGCGGTAAGTGTCAGAATATATCGTATGAGGTGAGCTATGTAAACTCTGATATTCCGGTTTGGCTTTCCAAACCGTTTTAAATTTAAATCAAACTGTTGACAAATATATATATATATATATATTTAGAAGTCGTTTACAATTAATGGATCTAACTAAGCAAACGTGTTTGTATTGGTTTAGATCAAATTTTATATATAACCATATATATTGAAATTTAAGACTAGATTCAATTTTAGATCCAAAGAATTAAATAGCATGTTAAAAGGATCGGTTATCATAATTGGAACTATAACATACTTACAATTAGTTGAATCCAATGATTAAAATAACCTTATTTGACACATTTCTTAATTTTTAAAAGCTAAACACTGATTCAAAATCGAAAAAAATAAATACTTATATTCAAACTTATCTTTAAGTATTGGTGTCAGTAAAATTGTTTTGGAGGTGACAGCCAGAGAATAATTATCTCTTAAGAAAAAAATGAATTCAATGACTTTTATATTCTATATGAGGATTGAACATTATGGGTCATTTATAGCAATAAAAATATAACCAATGTGAACGTATAGTTTCGATCTTTCTCGAACAATGATATAAGCACGTGTCATAGGTTGAGTAATAAATAATTCATAGTGGAACTATAGATTAGTGACCATATAAGAGTGTGATTGGTTGCAGAGTGCATAATCCACTACCACGCTTCCACTCAACTTAAGCGGACCGTCGACCTTGGTGGGTTTAGTGGCAGCAACCAATAATGCACACATCACCTGCGCATCCACATTAAAAAAAAAAATATGCAATTGCCAGTTCTATTAATTATCCATGAAAGTTTCGTTAGAATTAAACTAAAGTGAGATAATACTCTTATTATGCATTTTGGATAATCATTATACGACCTGTGATTGCTGATTTGCGGATTGATGTAAAACTGTGAAATATACTGACGTAGTGAAACCTCAATTTTTGTCATTATATAAACGATTTTCTACTTCATGCATCAGTGGTTTTAATAAACCTTGCGAATTAACTTGGGTTAATGTAAGATTTATTTTTTTACATAATTTTTAATTCATCACACCTTGGAATGCAATTTCATTTTGCATATTGCCAATCAAAACATACATTTGATTAGACTGGAAATGTGTTTAATTAGTATTCGTGGTTCTTTAATGTAAGTATGAGTAAACAATAACAAAATGAAATATGATATACGTATGTTGGATTATATTTGGTGATATACACGTAACGGCTCACACTATCCCAAAGCTTCCATAAATACAAGAACATTTTATTCTCTTATGTATCTAATCAAGTTACATTATAAACTCAAACATATCGATCGGCAAGTCTTTACACACGAAGATTTCCAAAATGACTAGGGCCCAAGGTCTATTTCTTCTTGGTTTATTAGTTATGTTAACCGAGAGCCGAGTCGCATGGAGAATGCATTGAGATGTTGATCATTCATTAATGTTATACGTAGCAGTATCAAGATCAATCTTACTCTTTTGGATAACCTCAAACATTTCCAATGCCTCTTCTAGTTTCCCATTTTCGCAGAAACCGTACAACAAAATGTTACAAGTTATGGTATCAGGACATACACCATGAGAAATCATCTCCTGGAAAAGGTCATGTTACGACGCTGTGTGAACATCCCGTTTCAACCATTTGATCAAGTAAAGTAACGGCTTCAGAAATCCGATCTTCGAGACATAACCTGTGGAGCAGCGTTTAATAGATCACAACTGCAGAAACACTTTATCAGAATATTGAAGCTGTACATATTAAGTGTAATCAATCGTATTTCCATCTATTGACGATTTATTCTGACGATGATGCCAGTTTCAGCAGCAGCCACAATGACAAGAAGAAACAGTCTTCAATTAGAGACCGAGAACTCGTAAGGCCAAAGTATCATTATGCACAAAAAAGATTAACAAGTATATCCAACACAGTTTTTGTCCAATTGCTATCCCATTTCAACAGTACTTTTATAAATAAACATGAATTAACAAGTGTAATACATTTGTGGGACATCAGAATTTAAATAGATCCAGCAGAACGAAAATTGGGAATGGAACTCTGCTGCTAAAGATAGAAATGTGAATGATCTTGCAATCTTTCATTCATCCTCCAATTGATGATCCTGCAGAGCAAACACAACAAACCAATCAGACGTTTAATATGGAGTCTATATCTTAAATCTGACTTGGACATTCAGTAGCAAACTTCCCCCGATGCTACAGCAGAAGTTGCACCCAAAGAACACGTCCAATGACTACATAACCATCTCAGCTAACAAAAATCATTTGCAATGTAAAGCATGAGGGTAAGAAACTATATATGTTTTAAATCAATATTCAAATCTTCGTCCTCCCATGCCCGTCCCCGTCCATAAAGGACATGAAGTAATAGCATGCTGCAAGTGCTTTAGGCCACACTTTATTTGTCAAATATATATGGGCTGCATTAAAAATTATTGGACGTTACAAGTGTGGCCTAAAGCACATGCATGGTAGTTAATTTATCTGCTCTTCCTCTTCTTTGTGTTCACAACATTTACTTATCATGTGTGTCTCACCAATTGTTTGTTTGGTTGTTTTAGGATTAATCCCAAGGCGACTATCCTTGCCTGAAGGCAAAGAATATTTTCAACCAATGTTGCATCAACAGAAATTTCGGTGTTTTTAAAAAGTTTTGTACCTCAGAATTTGCGATGTGCTTCACAGTTTCCATCTTTAGATTTGTTTAGATTTCACGTTTTTCTGAATCAACCAAAAGCATAACCATAAATATTCATGTTCGTGTGGAATTAGAAGAGAAACTTTTTGTCAATCAGAACACCATGAAGATCTCAGAATCACAGCCCTGCAGAAACAAAGACAGTTGATTTATCGCAATCACAAACCGTTTATCATTTCTTGTTTTAGCCTATGTAATTCTTGTTTTGGTACAGATTGAGTGAACACTATATTGAGTCTACAAAATTTCGAACGAGAAGCAAACTTCAGGTTCATGTACTGATGATCTTGAAGCAAACTCAATGGCAGAACAAGAATATCGAGAAAAGTGAATATCGGCCACTGACTGCAGAGTTGTATTGAATAATGTCAGATATATTGGAATTTATGATTCTTCTCTCTTTAAGTTTCATTGTGCACAAGAAAAAAAAGAGAAAAGAAAAAAAAGTAGAGAACAATGAAACGTTCGTCTGTTTCTCCACAAAAAAGATGACTTTGTTTTCATAATATATCATTCTACTTGTCTTTAAAGTTACACAACACAAGTATATATAGTTACAATTGGCAACTTCCCATAACTGCACAAAATAAAAGGTCACACCTTTTTGACACAATACGTAACTATACGTACACACCTTTTACACACATAACCGTTAATATAACATACACATAATTATTATAAAATAATTTATGAAACTCAATTATATTTTAACACTCCCTCTTAATTGAGTTTCGTTTTAACTCCAAGATTTCTTCTCGGTTCAACTCCTTTTTGAAGTCTCCATGAAAATTCATTACGTCTCTTGCTATGTGACCCGATTTGTCACACACATAACACTTTCTTTCATTTTTCGCACTCATTTGCGGTCCATTCTTTATTCTCCAACAATCTACCTCATTGTGATTGTCTCTTTTACATACGCCACACCATCTTTTGGTCTTTTCATGGCGTTTATTTCCTTGCTTGCTTTCTCCTTTTGAACCAAGCTTTTGTGTGTGATTCTTCACGTCTTCTTCGGTTGTCTTTCCAACTAGCTTCTGCTTCCTTTCTCTCTTAGGTAAGCATTTTCTTCTTTACTTGGTGTCTTCCTTGATCACCAGCGTGCGTGATTCTTCACGTCTTCTTCGGTTGTCTCTCCAACCGGCTTCTCTAAACCATCACTTCGGTTTTTGCTTTGGACTCTTTTAACTCTTCAATCACCAACTCGGTTTTCTCTATCCGTAGTCTTTTTTGGCTTCTTCTTGAACCATCAACTCGGCTTTCTCTATCCGTAATCCTTTTTGGCTTCTTCTTGAGCTAACACCTTAGCTTTCTTAACCTCGGTTTGTTTGGTTTTTTTTCTTTTTTGAATCATCACCTCGGCTTCTATGGCCTTGGTTTCTTTGATTCTTCTGATATTTTAATTTCCTCGCTCATGTCATCTTGCCATTCTTTGAACTCACCAGCTTCATCATATGATTGTGCTTCATTCAACAATAAAACACGCTTCATGTATTTGAGCGGTATCTTCAAATTCCACCCTTGGATTTTTGAGAACTCATTTTCCATTGGGGAGACAAAATGCATTTTGACTTCTTGTCTTCTCCCAATCCCACTTTTGTTTCCTTCTTCAACGTCTATTGATACGTCTCTTGATCAGTGACCATGGTTTGTTTGACTTTCGGAGTCGGTTTATTCTCTGCTTCCTTCTTTGTGCCTTTCTTACACTTACCATGATGGCTCTGCAGTTGCGAAGAAGACGCACCTTTCGTCTCATCATGTTCGCTCTCATGATTCTTAATCATCGCGGGTGTGTTTACGTCCGTAGAAACAACCGCTGGTACTCCATTCTCAATCACATCCCAAAGCTTTGTCGTCTTTAGGATCGTCTTCATTTTGATTTGCCAAAAACCGTTGGCATCGCCATTGAAGATCGAAATCACTTGATGTGACACCATCTCCATAACTTTCTTCTCTCGTTAGGTCCTAGTATCGGTAAGGCTCTGATACCATATTGGAATTTATGATCCTTCTCTTTTTAAGTTTCTTTGTGCACAAGAAATAAAAGAGAAAAGAAAAAGAAGTAGAGAACAATGAAACGTTGGTCTGTTTCTCCACAAAAGAGATCACTTTGTTTTCATAATATATCATTCTACTTGTCTTTAAAGTTACACAACACAAGTATATATAGTTACAATCGGTAACTTCCCATAACTGCACAAACTAAAAAGTCACACCTTTTTGACACAATACGTAACTATACGTACACACCTTTTCCACACATAACCGTTAATATAACATACACATAATTATTATAAAATAATTTATGAAACTCAATTATAATCTAACAAGATACATTCCTAAGTTCTCAAGAAATCTTCTTAGGATATCCAACAGGAATAAAGGGATATAGGTGTGGTTAACAGGAGAAAAGAAATGTATCATCAGTAGAAATGTGACTTTCGATGAGGATACATTGTATAAGGACTTGAAATGAAAGTTCAACACAAGTGCAAACTCAAAAGACTGAAGAAAGATAATCAAGAGTTTACAGAAATTCAACTTTGAACCTCAATCTGAACTGACACAAGTGACTCGGGAGAACAAGATGATGTTAATTTAGAAACAATATCAAGAAAATTTTTAGTAGATGGTCCGCTTTGACACCAATTGTAAAAGTGAAGAACTTAAGGAACAACCAATTCTTTGACTCACCACTTAAAAGGAAACAAGTTTGTAGTTGTAAGCCTTTGAGGCTCTTTAAGACTTTAAGGAACAAAACCATCTGTTTCAAAGTCTTTATGACTCTAATAAATAAAAGACTTTTTATATAAATGCTTACAGATTAATTATAGCCAAGATAATGTTTTTTAGCCTTGCGTGCATTAAATTGAATATTTTTTCAAACGACCAGGACTTAACAACTTGTTCAAATTTATATTGTAGTTTTGTGGAAATTGCTTAAAGTCAATTAGTTAAATCAATTTGGCCTAACTACGCCGAAACTTTTTTATTATTATTGTTTTGTATTTAGCTTCCCAGAATAACACATTAACATCAGAGTATCTGAGTTTTACTTATCTTTCACATCTCATTACCCCATTTCCATCAATCTCATGGCTTCTCCTTCTTCTTCCTAAGCCTCGCAACTATAAATTTAAAGTCTTCTGTAGCTTCCACGGGCCCGACGTCCGTAAAACATTTCTGAGTCACTTGCACGAACAGTTTCAAAGCAAGGGGATTACTGTGTTTCATGATGAAAAGATTAAGAGAGGCGGAGACTCTCTCCTTCACTCAAAGAGGCTATCAAAGAATCGAGGATCTCGATCGTGATTCTTTCCAAGAAATATGCTTCGTCAAGCTGGTGTCTGGATGAATTGGTGGAGATCTTGAAGCGCAAAAAAGCTATGAAACAGATAGTAATGACTGTCTTCTATGGAGTGGAGCCGTCCGATGTTCGGAGACAGACTGGGGATTTTGGGATCGCTTTTGATGAAACTTGTGCGATTAAGACGGACAAGGAAAGACTTGAATGGAGCATAGCTTTGACTGATGTGAGCAACATTGCTGGAGAAGACTTCAAAAAATGGTTTGTGTTCTATTTTTTATTTGAATATTAATTTTATTTCTTAGGATAAGTGGTAATCACATTATAAAAGAATGAATAGTTAATGGTGTTTTATGATGATTATGGTAAATATAAGGCATTTTTATAGATTAAGGGAATGTTTTTGTTGAATAAATATTAGAAATACATGTCATAAATTATTGGGAATAGTGAGAATGTTGTCACTGTGACTATTTGATGGAAATGATGTTTTTCTTTTCTTTCTATTTTGTTAGGGATAATGAAACGAACATGATCAAGAAGATTGCAAGGGATGTTTCAGATCAACTTAATGCTACACCTTCAAAGGATTTTGATGACATGGTGGGACTTGAAGCTCATTTGAGAGAACTGGAGTCTTTGCTAGATTTAGATAATGATGGGGTTACGATTGTTGCAATCTCTGGTCCTGCTGGGATTGGTAAGACTACCATTGCCAGAGCTTTACATGGTCTACTCTCTAATAGGTTTCAACTTAGTTGTTTTGTCGACAACCTTAGGGGAAGCTATCATAGTGGTTTTGATGAGTATGGTTTGAAGCTGCATTTACAAAAGCAGTTTCTTTCAAAGGTTTTAAACCAAAGCGGAATGAGAATATGCCATTTAGGTGCAATAAAAGAATATCTAAGCGACCAGAGAGTGCTCATCATTCTTGATGATGTAAACAGTCTAAAGCAATTGGAGGCTTTGGCAAATGAAACTACATGGTTTGGTCCTGGAAGTAGGATTGTAGTTACCACAGAAAACAAAGAGATTTTGCAGCGACATGGTATTAACAATACCTACCATGTGGGGTTTCCATCTAGAGAAGAAGCTCTCAAGATCTTGTGTAGATATGCTTTTAAACAATGCTCACCATGTCATGGTTTTAAAGAGCTTGCAGAAAGTGTAACAAAGCTTTGTGGTAACCTTCCACTGGGTCTTCGTGTAGTGGGTTCATCTTTACGTGGGAAGAATGAAGAAGAGTGGGAAGAAGTAATACACAGGCTAGAAACTATACTTGATCATCAAGATATTGAGGAAGTACTCAGAGTCGGTTATGAGAGTTTACATGAGAACGAGCAATCTCTATTTCATCATATTGCAGTCTTTTTCAACTATAAAGATGGTGACCTTGTTAAAGCCATGTTCGCTGACAATGACTTGGATGTCAATTACGGGTTGAAAATCCTTGAAAACAGATCTCTGATAGAGATATCTACATATAGGGATCAAATAGTGATGCACATGTTACTAAAACAAATGGGTAGACAAGCCATTCGTAGACAAGAACCTTGGAAACGACAAATCATAATAAATGCTGATGATATATGTGATCTCCTTGAATATGATAAAGTAAGTTCTTTCTCTTGTATTTATTATATTCTTTGTTCACTAATTTATCATTGAAATTTAGGCATTTGGTGAAGATAGGCAAATCTTAACTATCGTGCTAACAATTTCCTATTGTTTGGAGTATTGGTTTAGGGTACAAGAGTTGTGTCCGGCATAACATTGGATATATCTAATATCGATGAAGTTTCTATCAGTGAGAAAGCGTTTAAAAGAATGCCCAATCTTCGATTCATGAGAATCTATAATGGGAATTATAGAATGCATATACCTAAGGAGATGGAGTTTCCGCGTCGTCTAAGGTTACTAGAATGGGAGGCATATCCAAGCAAGAGTCTTCCTCCAAGATTTAATCCAGAATATCTTGTCGAACTCTCTATGCGAAATAGCCAGCTCGAGAAGCTATGAGAAGGAATCCAGGTTTGTGTTATACTTTAAACATTTAAATATGAAGTTTCTCTTCATTTTATGTGATGCTCTTTCTCTCTCTCTCGTATTGTGTGGTTTTCTTACAAATTTAGCCCCTTAAGAATCTCAAGTGTATGTCTTTGAATGCGTCCAAGAATTTGAAGGAACTGCCGGATCTTTCAAATGCCACAAATCTGGAGGAATTGGATCTGGGTTACTGCAAGAGTTTGGTATGGTAGAAATTCCATCCTCTTTTTCGCATCTTCATAAACTAGAGTGGTTAAAGATGTATAAATGCATAAACCTACAAGTCATTCCAGCTCACATGAACTTGGCATCCCTTGAAAGAGTCTACATGTATGGATGCACAAGGTTGAGAAATATTCCACTTTTGTCAACGAACATCCAAAAACTGTCTATAACGGTTGAAGAAGTGCATCCAGCGATCAGGCTTTACTCTCGTCTCACGCATATTTATCTACGCGAGAGTGGAAAGCTCAAGGGATTAACACATCTCCCCATGAGGGTCGGACATCTATCCCTAAATAGGTCTGATATTGAAAGGATTCCAGATTGCATCAAAGCTCTTCATCAGCTAAAAAGACTTCATCAGCTAAAAAGACTTTAGAACCAACAGGTCCACCACGCTTCAAGCGGGTTCTAGACTCTCGTGTATCATCTGCTAGTCCACCTTCTTGTGGAATCTCAATTATAACAGGGACATTTGCAGCCGGTATATGAGATTTTGTTACTGTTTTGGTATCTGCAAATACATCAGGAAGCTGTTTTGCAATACTTTGCAAATGCATAATACGTCGAACCTCTAGTTACGACTGCTTAGTAGGAGGATCAAGGTGTAACAACGTTGGTACACTCCACTTGATATCCTTCACTACTTGCTTATTTTCTCTCCCTAGAACCAGGAATACTTTTACGTCAAAATGATAATCGGCAAACCTTGCCGTAAAGACATCACCAGTCTTTGGTTCTAGGTATCTTATAATTGACGGAGAATCACATCCAACATAAATTCCCAACCTCCTCTGAGGTCCCATTTTTGTACGTTGTGGGGGTGTTATCGGCAACTGCACAATTGATATATCATGGATTTTACCCGTTTTTAGCCATGATATAAGTCGTTTTATCGAGTCTTTCTAGTGCTTTTTCTATCATTTTAGAGTCTTTTCAGGTTTTAGCACGTTTGGGACGAAATTGGAGATTTTGGAGACATTTGGAGTTTTTTGGCAATTTGTTGGAAGACTTTCCACCGTTAGATCGAGCTGAAATTTTGACACAAGATAGATCTTTGATTTAGCTTTCGTTTGCAAGTGGTTTGAAGGAAATCCAACGGTCCGATCAAAAGTTATGCCAGTTGTCGTGAAGACAGTCCAGTCTGGCGAGCAGAAGAAGTGTCCTGGTATCGACCGATACCAATTTAGTATCGATCGATACCGACGTAAGATGCCCAATACTTTCACCATAAGAAGCCCAATACTTTCCCTTATTTACAAAGAGG
>JACCIV010034561.1:641763-703068 GCA_015832515.1 Boechera retrofracta
ATCTTTGATTTAGCTTTCGTTTGCAAGTGGTTTGAAGGAAATCCAACGGTGCGATCAAAAGTTATGCCAGTTGTCGTGAAGACAGTCCAGTCTGGCGAGCAGAAGAAGTGTCCTGGTATCGACCGATACCAATTTAGTATCGATCGATACCGACGTAAGATGCCCAATACTTTCACCATAAGAAGCCCAATACTTTCCCTTATTTACAAAGAGGCCCAGCTCGTGTTTTTAGACCTATTTAAGCAAGTTTTTAGTCATTAGGTTAGAGGACAGACTTTACCTTTCACTTTTATTATTGAGCCACCATTGACACTTGAGAGCTTTTGTGAGGGAGACGGATCCAGAACTTTGTTCATCATAGAGAAGATCCCGAACCCTTGTTTTTATTCTTTTGTTATATTTAATTTCATGATTTATTCAGTTATGGTATTTGTTTCATTTATCATGTCTGAGTAGTCTCCTTTTAGGTTCAGGGTTTTCTCATATGGATTTCTCTGATTTATGATGATTGATTTGTTAGGGTTCAAAACCTGAATAGTTCTTCACCATAGGTTGTTCTCAAAGCTATTTCTAACCTGATCACTTAGAACATAGAACCTAGATTAATCGATTAGGCACGACAGTGCAATTGAGTAATCTGACAAAACCTAGGGTGAGCAATTGGATTATCTGCAAAGAGATTTGGTTTAATCGAATTGTGAACATATCAAACTTGAATTGATTGCTGGTTTACTGTGTAGGATTTGCAAAGAGANTAGAACTTAGATTAATCGATTAGGCACGACAGTGCAATTGAGTAATCTGACAAAACCTAGGGTGAGCAATTGGATTATCTGCAAAGAGATTTGGTTTAATCGAATTGTGAACATATCAAACTTGAATTGATTGCTGGTTTACTGTGTAGGATTTGCAAAGAGATTTGGAATTCTAGATTTTAGACTTAGTTAGTTTTCACAACGAGAGTTGGTTAACTATACCATCGTGTTTGAGTTCAAGAACGGCGCTTAATTGAATTGAAGGAATTAACTAATTAACAATAGATAGTAACTAAAGGACTCTTAAAGGGACTCGGATCAAAGGTAGGTATAGTTAAGTTGGATTTAAATTAAACTAGTAAACAAAAGAGCAGTAAGTGACAAACGAATCGTGTTAGACGTAGAAAGTAGATAACGCACTCAAAAGAACTCAAGAACACAAGCTGGGGATTGAAATGACGTCGTACTGCTTTAGTATCATTATAGGGTATTAATTTGAGCATATCAACAACCAAAAATTCTTAAATGGGAAACATTTGGTTCTCGACCAAATGCTCACTGTAATGGGGAATACTTTTGATACGCACTTGGCCTTATCCGAATCAGTGCTTCCGCATGCAATATGGCATGCCCCCATACAGATGTTGGGAGTTTTGATCTTATGATCAACGGTCTCGCAATTAATTGCAAACGTTTAATTGATGATTCAGCCAAACCATTTTGAGTATGAACATGAGCCACAGGATGTTCAACTTTAATTCCCGATAACATACAATAATCATTAAATGATCGGAAAGTGAATTCACCAGCATTGTCTAATCTAACTCTTTTAATAGGATAATCAGCAAACTGTGCCCTCAGTTTGATTATCTGAGTTAGAAATCTCGTAAATGCCAGATTTCGAGATGATAATAGACAAACATGTGACCATCTGCTTGAAGCATCTATGAACACCATAAAATAATGGAATGGTCCACATGGTGGATGAATTGGTCCACGTTCAAGAAACTTTGGTGATTCTTTATCAATTTTGGTTGGCAATGGCCTTATTACCAATTTTTCCAGAGTACATGTTTCACATGTCTTTTTATTTCCCTGATAAATCCTTTGGATTTTCAATCCATGACCATGTGAAGTCTCAATGATTCTCCGCATCATCATGGTGCCCGTATGACCGAGTCTTTCATGCCATAATATGAAATCATCTTGATTTCTATCAACCACGAGATTTGATTATATTGTCCATATATATGTATGGTGCAATCCAGAAAAAATTTTGGTAATTTTTTCAAGATAACCTTTTTGCCATTTTTTTCAAAAGTTATGTACATAATCTTCTTTTCATCCTCAGTCCCAGACTGAGTATCATACCCTTGAAGATAGATATCTTTAAAACTCAACAAATTCCTTTTTGAATTTAGAGCATACATGGCATTATTAATAGAAAATTTTATTCCATTTGGCAACAAAAATCTGGTATTACCAGTCCTTTCTATCAGGTCAACAGGACCTGATATTGTATTGACAATAATTTTTGTCTTCTTTATATTTGAAAAATATATCTCATTCTTTAGAATAATATGCGTTGTTCCACTATCTGGTATACATATTGTTTTTTATTTTTCTTTGGATTTTGATCCACTTGCAATATCTATTTATGTAATTAACATCAATAGTCGTTAGCGAATTTCATAAATAAAACATATAATGATTTAATAATGATTTTGTTTGAAAAACATTTTATTCGAAAAAACGATTGAAAATACATAATAATTTTCGCATAACACAAGACTTATTCTTTTGTCTCATTACAAGTATTTTCATGTATAACTGGAGACTTATTCTTATTATCCCACTACAAGCATTTTCAGTAATTGGTCTCGTCAAAATCATTTTCAAAGTCGGCAGAATCGAGGTACGTTGTTCCCTCGGAGTGTTCCGTTAGGTTCACTTCTTTTCCTTTGTCTTTCGTGGACTCTTGATATAGTTTACATAGATGTGCAAGGGTACGACAATCATTGGCAAAATGCCCTTTCGTTCCACATCTGAAACATATATCCTTACGTTTCTGGGAGGGATTTATTTTGATCTATTTTCCTTTATGAGATTGTTCATTTCGTTCCCATTTGAATGATCTCCTCCCTTGAGGATTATGATTTCTTCCTCTTCCACGATTATTTCGACGACTACGACCCCGATTGGTCTGGCCTGTCCTTTCAGGATTTTGATTTTCCATAAGATTTATTTCAGAAAATGCTCTCGTTCCCGTGGGTCGGGAATTGTAGTTTTTAATGAGAAGTTCATTATTCTTCTCAGCCAGAATTAATGCCACAATTAATTCGGAGAACCTCTTGTATCCCAGACTTCTGTACATTTCAAGGAGGACACTATGTTTCTTATGAAATGTCAGGTATGTTTTCTCGAGCATTTCTATCTCGGAAAATGGCTTACCACAATATTTTAATTGAGACACAATCCACAATATAGCCGAATTATATTGCTCAACTTTTTCAAAATCCTGAAACCTCAGGTTTTTCCATTCCTCTAAGGCATGAGGTAGAGTAATTTCTCTTTGGTTATCAAACCTCACCTTTAAAGCGGATCATAGCTCTGCTGGGTCTTTTATGTGCGCATAGTTGATATATCTCGGTTTTCACGGTTTTTAACCATTCTTTTTAGTGTCTTTTTGAGTCTTTTATACTTATTTAGAGTCTTTTAGTCCTTTATAAAGTCTTTACAGGTTTTAGGTTGACTTGGAAGAGAATTTGGAATTTTGGAGCGAAAATGCAGTTTTGGAAATGCAGGACAGTGCAAAAGGGTCAGAAGTTTGCCATTCATTGAATGTCTTCCCGATGTCGGATTGCAATGATTTTTGGACACAAAATAGCTCTTTGAGTTAGCTTTCATTTGGGACTGGTTTCATGTCATTATCATCATTGGTTCAAAAGTTATGCCCGTTTTACTGAAGACAGGTTGATCTAGCCAGCAGCTGAAGCAGATGCAGAGTGAGACCTCCGATCGATCGATCCACTATTGGATCGATCGATCCAATTTTGCGTGACATTTTAAGATCGACCACGGCACTACCGAAACCCTGATCGATCGATCCAACCCTGATTGACCGATCCAGTCCAAAAACGAGAAAATAGAAGAATTTCCAGATTTGCCCAGATTGTCCTTATCTCTTTAGGTTTCGACCAAAACCTGTTGAGAACTATAAATAAGGGTTTCTAAGCCATTTTTTAGACTATGCTTTCATCTCTATTCCAACTTTTCATACCTCATCTCTCAGAGAAGATTTCTTATACTCTTTTCTTATTTCAATTCAATTGTTATGGAGTTTTATTCATTCATTGCTTGTTCATCTCTTGTCATGTCTGAGTAGTCTCCTAGTTAGGTTTTAGGGTTCAAAGGATTTCATGAATCACTGAATTAGACATAGATAGGGATTTATCATTGTTAATCTTCACCTACTGTTAGGCTCATTGCTTAGACTAAACTGATCACTTAGTCTCTGATTTAGGGTTTAACCTATTCTCCAAAAGCTTATAGGTTGCTTGCTCGAACCTAGGTGAGCGGATTGTTCTTAACCAACGAAAGCTGATGTTAAGGCAATTCGTGAACAAATTGAAGCTTATCTAGAATTCTAAGTTCAATCGACAGTTTAGAATTTTAGATTGCTAGATAAAGTAATTAAGACCACGACAGTGGCTTGGTTAAATATTTCTGTTTGAGTTCGAGATTGGTGTTTAATTCATTCCCTTGATATATCATGGATTTTACCCGTTTTTAGCCATGATATAACAGCAAAATAGCTCAGAAAGATCACGAAAAAGATAGTAAAATCTCAGAAAAGTCCAAAATCGTGCAAACCCTGCTTTAATCTCTAAAACCTCTGTAAACCTCGGAAAAACCTCGTTTGGCTTCTTTCATGGGCAAAACTTCGAAATCGTAGCTAGCTCACCATCATGGTATCGATCGATACCGACGTAATCAACGCGCAAAAGAGATTTTCAAGGAAGCCCATAAGAAGCCCAATCATCCCCTTTATTTACAAAAGAAGCCCAGCTCGTGTTTTTAGACCTATTTAAGCAAACTTTTAGTCATTAGGTTGGGGAGACGGCAGACTTTACTTTTCACGATTATTCTGGAGACACCATTGAGATTTGAGAGCTTTTGTGAGGGAGACGGATCCAAGACTTTGTTCACCATAGAGAAGATCCCGAACCCTTGTTTTTACTCTTTTGTTTAATTTCATGATCTATTCAGTTATGTCTTGTGTTTCATCAATCATGTCTGAGTAGTCTCATTTTAGGTTTAGGGATTTTCTCATATGGATTTCTCTGATTTATGATGATTGATTTGTTAGGGTTCATAACCTGAATAGTTCTTCACCATAGGTTGTT
The DNA here is from genome assembly GCA_015832515.1 of Boechera retrofracta. Taxonomy (NCBI): domain Eukaryota; kingdom Viridiplantae; phylum Streptophyta; class Magnoliopsida; order Brassicales; family Brassicaceae; genus Boechera; species Boechera retrofracta. The sequence continues at coordinate 646,925 of JACCIV010034561.1, forward strand.
CTCAAAGCTATTTCTAGTCTGATCACCTAGAACATAGAACTTAGATTAATCGATTAGGCACGACAGTGCAATTGAGTAATCTGATAAAACCTAGGGTGAGCAATTCGGTTATCTGCAAAGAGATTTGGTTTAATCGAATTGTGAACATATCAAACTTGAATTAATTGCTGGTTTAATTTGTAGGATTTGCAAAGAGATTTGGAATTCTAGATTTTAGACTTAGTTAGTTTTCGCAACGACAGTTGGTTGACTATATTATCGTGTTTGAGTTCAAGAACGGCCCTTAATTGAATTGAACTTTAACTGATTAATTGTTATTTATCATTGATTTCCTGAGAGTTACCCTGAACCTAATCCTTCCCTGAATTGAATTAAAACAATCATATTTCGATCACCTATTTTACTGTTTAACTGTGATTTGCTTAGCAATCCTCACTAAGTTATTTATTGTGTGATTTTCTTGAGTTCTTGTGTTCGACCCCTGATATACTGCAGCAACTGCTTTAGTACTTTTAGGGTATTAATTTGAGCATATCATCCCTGAATAATTGTCTGATTCTTGATTTGTGATTTCCTGCGAATTTTCCTGAAGCCTAACGTTTTTATTTCATAGTTTACAACTTTATCTTTTATTTCTCTGTTCGATTACAACCAACTTTTTATTCTGTCTTAGCTTCCTAATCAATCTCTATAGTCTGTAGTGTAACAATTGATCCTCGTGGATTCGATCCCTAAGTACTGCAACGTACTAGGGTTATTTGCATAGACCCGAGTGAAAGCTCTAACTATCAATAGTCATGACATTCTCATCTAGATGTTTCCGAAGGAATATAATTGACTTCGCCTTTTCTTGGGCAGAAGTTTTATTTTCTTCTTTTATTTTTTTTGGACAAGTTTTCCGATTCTAGATGGAGTTCCACATCGGTGGTCCATGCTATGTAATTCGCTCCAGTGACTTTGAGAGGTAAGAATTTAAGCTTTTCAATATTTGCTATTTGTTATAAAACATTTTGTGGACTCATTAACCGGCCCCATTAGGCCCATTAGGGTTTTATCTTTCCCTTGTATCCCGAGACTCATATATATATATTCCCTTATCTCATTAATAATATGTATCAGTTTACAACACGTTATCAGCACGAGTTGCTTCCTAAAACCCTAAAAACACAAAACGCGTTACTGTTCATCTGGCGTTACTGTTCATCGTCACTGTTCATTGGCGTTACTGTTCATCCGGCATTACTATTCAAAACCGAGGTCTTTAGCTCCCGGTTCTAGTCCGTACAACCCCTTTAGGTGAAAGATAAATCCGAAACCCTAAAAAGCTAAGAACCAACCATCGAATTCGGACTAGAGAAAGTGTAACCATTAAAACGAATCTTGATTGATTAAGCGATTGTTATTGCTTGTGTGATCTGATTGCTTGACTCGTTTAAGTTGCTAGAAAAGTTATTATTGCTTAAACCAAAGTCGCAAATTCGAAAACACTTAGCCATGGCCGAAACTTTAAAAACCTAAAACCTAAATCGGATCAAATCCAAAATCTCTAAAGTATAATCCGATTGATTGAGGTTGTCTAGGTTGTTTTAAATTGATTGTTTCTATGATTGGTTGCATGCTAAAATTGCCAGAAATCAAAACCTAAAATTGCATGAACCCTAGAAACCTAGAAAAGTAAGAATCCTATTGTAAATAGGAAAATCCTAAAAACCCTAAATCCTATTCTAAATAGGAAAAGTTTAATCATAATCAATAAAAGGAAAACCTAAATAAAAAGAGGAAATTATCAAATCCTAAATCCTAATTAAATTGGGAAATTTCGAATCCTATTCAAGACAGGGAAACCTTATAAAATAGAAATTTTTCCAAAATAGAAAGTTTCCCCAAAATAGAAATTTTTCGAGGCACTCAATGTCTCAGGAGATAACTATCTCCAATGGGCCCTTGACACTAAAATTTTCCTTAACTCCAAAGGCCTAGGTGAATGCATCATCGATGGTAACACCGCATCTCTCAAAGATCGGTTCCAGGCGATATTTCATATCCGCCATCACCTGGCCGAGAGCCTCAAAAATCAATATCTCACGATTGAGAATCCACTCGACCTTTGGGTGGCACTGAAAAAGAGGTATGACCATCAGAAAACGGTCCTATTGCCCCAAGCCAAGTTCGAGTGGAAGAACCTACGGTTCCAAGATTTCAAATCCGTTGACGCCTACAACTCCGAGTTATTTCGGATCGTTTCAATCATGAAACTATGTGGCGATGAAGTGTCTGACAATGAGCTGCTGGAAAAGACATTGTCAACATTTCATACTCAGAATATTGTGCTTCAGCAACAATACCGCGCGATGAAATACGCGACATATGAGGATTTGATCTCTTGCTTACTCCTAGCAGAGAAAAATAATGAGTTGTTGATGAGGAACAGTGCTCAAAGGCCCCCGGGATCAGCCCCACTACCAGAGGCCCATCAAATCGAAGGAGCCAAGAGAGAATCCAACTACGTCCAGCGTGACAGATCCTCTGATCGTGGCCGTGGACGTGGCAATGGACGTGGGAAGCGTGGCAATGGACGTGGAAATTCGAACATAGGCAACCGACCTAACCTCAGTTACGGTCGCGGTAAAGGTCGTGGAATCTCCAAACCGACCCATTCAGCCAACTCGACCAATCCATCCCCTTGCCACCGATGCGGGATGTCAAATCATTGGTCCAAGAACTGTCGCACTCCCAAGTTCCTTTGTGATCTCTATCAGAAGCACGGGAAAACTCATCCTGAAGCTAATCTGGTTAACCAAGATTATGAAGGTGACTTCAAAGATGACAAGGCTGATCACATGGATTACCAGACCTCAGACCTTCTTGATTGATTTCGACATTTAGATATTTGCTTTATATTGACAATATTTATTTGGGCTTTGTTTGATTTTGATTTGTGTTCTTCAGAACTTATTATTTTTTTTTTTTTTGCACACATTATTTTATGCAATGGTTTATTTAATTACTTATTTAAATCGTACCTCTTGTCTATTAAAGTTATGAACGAGCTCAAACACATCATTGTGGTGGACAGTGGATCCAGCCATACCATACTAAAAGACAAGAGATACTTCATAAATCTCATAATAAAAACCGCAAACATTAGCACAATAGCGGGTACCTCGAGCCTAATAGAAGGCCACGGCCAAGCCCATGTGTTGTTATCAAACGGCACACATCTAGAAATACTAGATGCACTATACTCACCCAGTTCAAAGAGAAATCTATTGAGCTTCAAAGATATAAGACTAAATGGTTTCCACATCGAAACCCAGGGTGAAGGGAACAAAGAATCCCTACTGATTACTAAGATCTCACACGGCCATAAACAAGTCCTTGAGACTATACCCGCACTATCTACTGGCCTTTACTATGCTAAGGTCAGTATGATTGAGGCTAATGTTGCTATTAAAGCACGATTCAAAGATCACACTATTTGGCACGACCGGCTTGGTCATCCCGGTACGAATATGATGCGTAAATTGATTCAAAGTTCTAAAGGGCACACCCTTAAAGAAAACCGATTTTTTCCTCAGCACCTCACGTGCACAGCTTGTTCACAAGGAAAGTTGATCACTCGGCCTTCACCAGTCAAAGTGTCTAAAGAGACCTTGAATTTTCTGGAACGAATCCATATGTGGTTCGATCCACCCACCTTGTGGGATATTTCGGTATTTCATGGTTCTAATTGATGCATCGACCCGCTGGTCGCATGTTTGTCTATTGTCTTCTCGAAACCAAGCATTTGCTAGGTTATTGGCCCAAATCATCAGATTGCGAGCCCATTTTCCAGATTTCTCTCTTAAGACTATACGTCTTGATAATGTTGGTGAATTCACTTCACAAGCGTTTAATGAGTATTGTATGGCCATGGGAGTAAGGGTTGAACATCCCGTGGCACATGTCCATACACAGAATGGATTGGCTGAATCATTCATTAAACGAATTCAATGGATTGCTCGACCATTACTCATGAGGTCGCAGCTCCCGGTCTCAGCTTGGGGACATGTGATACACAGAGTTTTAACCCAATTAAATTACTGCAAGTGCACAGACAATCGCAATAGTATAAGAGGAATCGAATCCACAGAGACCAAGGTTACAGTATGATTTTATGAGATTTTCAAATAAAGCTAAGACGAAATATGGGGTTGTTTTAGTGACAGAATTGCAAGCAAATAAAAATGATATGAATTCAATAATTAAAAGGCACTAGACTAGGGTATTTCTCCGGTATTCAGAGATGAAACTTGAGCAACTATTTAGGATTAGATTCAGCACAAGTCTAGAACTCGAATATAAAAATAAGAACGACCCACTCTCGTGGCGCAGAACTCTTTATCTAACAACCTAAATACCTAAACTCTCGTTTGGACCTAGGGATGAAGATAAGCATTAAAGAATTGATTCGATGTGTTCACAAGCAACCGCACCAACTCTCGTTGTCTACGAATGAATGCTCACCAATGTCTTTTCTAGCAACCTAAAACACTCTCGCGAATAGGTTTAACCTAAGATCATAGACTAAGTGATCAGTTTAATCTAAGCATTAAGACTAACTATTGGCGAAGACAACATATATATGGATCCTATCTGTGCTCAATTTATCAACTCATAAATACCATTGAAAACCCTAATCTAGCTGAAGGAACTACTCAGCCATGGAAGAACAAATCACAACAATGGATAAAAAGGAATTCATGAATGATATTGAAATAGAATAAGGTTCAGAATTCTTCTCAAACAAAGTAGTGGCTGATCCTCTGGATCTTACAAGCATGAACCAAAAATCCAAAGTCTGGAGAAGAAGAAAAACAAGAGAAGACAATCCAAGAGAACAATCTCCAAAAACCTACAGAGAAAACAAAAACGAGAGAGAAGAGATGCCTCCTTGGTCTGCGAACGTTTTTCTTCTTTTAACGGGCGGCCCCCTCTATTTTTGTCCACGTCAGCATGTCCAAAATTAGGTAAAAAGTCGAAACCCTTATTAATTATTCGGAGCACCCTAGCGAGCACGTGCTCCCGAAACCGGACTGGGTGCTCGCGTCTGGATTGTGCTCTAAAGCTGCGATTTCATCCCTTTTTGCTCCAGAAGCTCAATTAGCTCCAGTCCATCAAATTCATGCTCCAAGACTTCATTCTAACCTGATAAGACTCAAAAACGACTCGAAAGACACAAAAAGACTCAAAAAGAGTTAGTAAATATAAGCTAAAATCCTAACATATCAACTCCCCCGGACTTAGACCTTTGTTTGTCCTCAAACAAACTAGGAAAAAGAACAGAGAAGAGGTTTGAAAATCACGGGAACTCGCTTAGCTATTGGGGATGCCTGGACTTCATACGGCTCGTCACTGGGTGTTGGAACACGATCCATTCAACCATGGGAATCATCAAACCTTAATTACTCACAATCCAAAGGAAATTTTGGAGTCCCCATTGCTATCTCTTTACATAGATTAATGAAATAGAAGTGCAGTGATCTTACCAGGGGGAATAAATCCAAAGGGTGCCAACTTCTTCTAACCAAAGACCCTCTCCCATATAACTTTCTTCTCCCGTCTTTTCCTCTTCCAAAACCACCATCTTTTTGCTTATTTTTCCACAGCCATCGGTTTTCATTTGCCGATGCTTCACCCTTTCTACAGCCATCACTTTTCTGATGCTCTTCTTTATTCGGTGGGACAAATCTCCATGAGATCACAAAGGACACACGGGTCTACGCATCGTCCCTTGGTTCACTTCGACTTTTTAGTTTCCCTTACAACAAGTTTTCCATAAGATCACAAAAGATACACGAGTCTACGCATCATCCCTTGGTTCACTTCGGCTTGTTGCTTTGGACTCCTCCGTTTTTTTTTTTTTTTTTTTTTTTTTCGGCGGAAAGGAGTGAGAGGAGAATAGCATACTTTGTGGAGAGTTGCGTGGTCTGTTTTGGCTCGAATAGGTTTTCCCCAATGAACGTCAATCCCCTGAGAAAGAAATTGAATATCCGATTAAAGTTTTCAACCTATTTCCCAATGGAAAAGAGTTTGGGGAGTGTTTAATCCATCCATGATCTTCCGGAACAAAACCTTCACCAATCTGTGAGTCATAACAAGTAATCTCAAGTCCAAATAATCCAATAGATCAAGGTCATAATCCCCTAACAGTTTTGACTCAATAAAAACACAGCAACTAGACTCGAACAAACTGACTCAATCAAGGGAAAATAAAAGAAATAATGAAAATGAAAAACTAGACCTGATTCGGACCTAAACAAAGACAAAGAAAATAAGTTAGTAGCAGACCGCTCCCCCGGACTTAAATCACACCGTCCCGGTGTGAAAAAGATCAAAGGGATTAGTCGAATAAAAAGAAAATAGCAATGGATAATACAATGGTGAAAATAAATAGAGGGTAGAATTCACCGCGAGGTAGCGGTGTCCAGATCGTCTTGGCTGGCTCTGCGCTTCTTCCTTTGTAGGCGTTGGCTCTTCTCCAAACTGCTGGAGGAGGCGTGTGGAGCACCCTGGCGAGCATGTGCTCGCGACATCTGGTCGGGTGCTCGAGAGATTTTGTTTTTTTTTTTTTTTTTTTTTTTTTTAAAGGAGTTCCTGAAAGTTAGAAAATGAAAACATCAGAAAACAAAGAAATGTAATAGAAATATGCACACATACCTGTGGGTTGCCTCCCACCAAGCGCTTGTTTTAAGTCTTTAGCTCGACTCGGTTGACCACTAGGCTTGAGGGGGGTCGCTCAAGGTGGCAGATCCACCTTCTCCAATGTACGGCTCAGCTAAGTAGGGCTTGATTCTTTGGCCATTCACCACAAACTCTTCTCCACCAGAGTTTAGCAAAACCACGGCTCCATGCGGTATAACTTCCTTGATTGTGAATGGACCGGACCACCTTGACTTCAATTTCCCTGGAAACAACTTAAGGCGAGAGTTAAACAATAATACCTGATCATTGGGGGAGAAACTCCTGGGGATGATCCGTTTGTCATGATATGCCTTAGTTCTTTCCTTGTAGATTCGCGAGTTGTCATAGGCCATGTGCCTAATCTCCTCTAACTCGTGTAGTTGCATAGTCCGCCTTTCAAGCGCCGGTTTGAGGTCGAAGTTAAGCATCTTTACTGCCCAAGCAGCCTTGTACTCTAACTCAACAGGGAGGTGACACGCCTTACCATACACCAAGTGAAACGGTGTAGTTCCCAAAGGGGTTTTATATGCGGTTCTATAAGCCCAAAGCGCATCATCTAGCTTCTTTGACCAATCCTTCCTCGTTATGTTCACGGTCTTTTGCAATATGTTCTTGATTTCCCTGTTGGAGATTTCAACTTGACCGTTTGTTTGAGGGTGATAGGGAGTGGATACCTTATGCTTCACGCCGTTTTTCCTTAGGAGGTTTTCAAAAATTTTGTTGATGAAGTGAGAACCTCCATCGCTAATTACCACTCTAGGCACGCCAAACCTTGGAAATATGACGGATTTGAACATCTTAAGTACCACTCGAGCAACATTCGTGGGGCTTGCCAAAGCCTCTACCCATTTAGAAACGTAATCAACCGCAACCAAAATGTATTCGTTCCCATAGGAGGATGGGAATGGTCCCATGAAATCAATCTCCCACACATCAAAAACCTCAACTTCCAGAATGAAGTTCTGAGGCATTTCACTTCGCTTGCTGATGTTCCCTTGCCTCTGACAGGCGTCGCATCTAGATATAAACTGCTGAGCATCTCGGAACATCGTAGGCCACCAAAAACCCGATTGTAGAACCTTTGAAACCGTCTTGAAAGTGGCAAAGTGTCCAGCATATGGTGAACTATGGCAATGATGAAGGATACCTGGTATCTCTTCTTCGGCCACACATCTCCTGAATATCCCATCTGAACAATGCTTATACAGAAACGGCTCATCCCAAAAGTACCTTTTTACGTCTCTAAGGAATTTTCTTCTTTTGTTTCCCACGAACTCTTCAGGCTCCTTCTCAGCAGCTAAGAAGTTGGCTATCTCTCCAAACCAGGGAAAATTGGGTTGGTATCCCTTTTTAATCGTACTGAAGAAACATTCCGGAGCATCTGCGCCGAGCGGGTGCTCGTCTGGGTGCTCGTCTGGGTGCTCGCCGACGAAACCAACACTGATTGCAAAAACTGCTTCACCGGGCAGACTATCATCCATAGGTGTTTCCTCCTCAATATTCATTCTGGACAAATGATCAGCTACCCCATTTTCAGCCCCTTTCTTGTCCTTAATCTCTAGATCGAACTCTTGCAACAATAAGATCCATCTCAAAAGTCTAGGTTTGGCATCCTTCTTGGTTAACAAGTATTTCAAGGCGGCATGGTCAGTATGGACAATCACTTTTGAACCCACAAGGTATGATCAAAACTTCTCAAAGGCGAAAACTATGGCTAGGAGCTCCTTCTCGGTTGTGGCGTACTTGCATTGCGCTTCATCCATAGTCCGACTAGCATAATAGACAACATGTAATTTCTTGTCTATTCTCTGGCCTAACACAGCCCTTATTAATTATTCGGAGCACCCTGGCGAGCACGTGCTCCCGAAACCGGACTGGGTGCTCGCGTCTGGATTGTGCTCTAAAGCTGCGATTTCATCCCTTTTTGCTCCAGAAGCTCAATTAGCTCCAGAGGAGGATGGGAATATATGTTGGTTTTGATTCTCCCACCATTATCAAATATCTTGAGCCGACCACAGGAGACCTATTTAAGGCCAGATATGCGGATTGCCAATTTGATGAATCGGTATATCCTGTCTTAGGTGGAGAGACACACAAGCTGGTAAAGGAAATTTCATGGAATCAAACATCCTTACAATGGCAAGATCCTCGGACTCTAGAATGTGATTCAGAGGTCCAAAAGATTATACACTTACAAAAGCTAGCTAATCAATTGCCAGATTCCTTTGCTGACCCGAACAGAGTAACCAAATCGTACATACCAGCTTGTAATGCACCAGTACGAATAGATGTCCAAAAAGGACAGACTCAAGTTGCTACAGAGTCTGCATCACGTAATAAACGTGGCAGACCATTAGGTTCCAAAGATAAGAATCCCCGGAAACCAAAGAGAGGTGCAACGGTTGAAACCGGGATTCCTGAAATAACAGACATAGCCGCGGCTGAGATTCACTCTAGTGAACCGATACAAGAGGTTTGGGACGCCAAATCTCAAGGTTCCGAAGGGATCAATAATAATGAAATCTCTATCAATTATAGCATGTCTGGAACTCAATGGAACAGAAAAGATGTCGACATAGATGCAATCTTTGCATACAAGGTAGCACTTGAGGTTGCGCACACGCAAGAGGATCTAGAACCCACGTCTATAATTGAGTGCACTCGTAGATCAGACTGGCTAAAATGGAAAGAAGCCATAAACGTGGAGTTAAACAGTCTAAAGAAAAGGAATGTGTTTGGTCCGATCATAAGGACACCATTCGATACTAAACCAGTGGGCCACAAATGGGTCTTTGTGCGTAAAAGAAACGAACTCGGTGAAGTCGTTAGATACAAGGCACGGCTTGTAGCACAAGGATTCTCACAGAGACCCGGAATCGATTATGAAGAGACTTATTCTCCTGTGGTGGATGCAACTACTTTTCGATTCCTCATAAGTCTGGCCATAAAAGAAAATTTAGATTTGCGGTTAATGGATGTTGTAACCGCCTATCTCTATGGACCACTGGACAATGAAATCTATATGAGATTACCAGATGGCATCGAGCTTAAAGATAAGCATGCATCTCGAGATCAGCACTGCATTAGGCTGAACAAATCCTTATATGGACTGAAACAAAGCGGACGTATGTGGTATAACCGGTTAAGTGAATATCTCATCAGAGAAGGCTACAAAAACGATCCGATCAGTCCATGCATCTTTATCAAGAAATACGAAAACAAAGGATTTGTGATCATAGCAGTATACGTGGATGATTTAAACATCCTCGGAACATCTGGTGAAATCGCCCAAACAGTAGAATGCTTAAAAGCAGAATTTGAAATGAAAGACCTGGGCAAAACTAAATTCTGTTTGGGGCTACAACTTGAGTACATCAAAGATGGAATCCTTGTGCATCAATCAGCATACATTGAAAAGGTACTCAAGAGATTCAATATGGACCAGGCCCACCCATTGACCAGCCCAATGGTTGTGAGGAGCCTCGGATTGGACAGTGATCCATTCGGTCCAAAGAAGGACGATGAAGAAGTTCTCGGTCGTGAAATGCCATACCTCAGTGCCATAGGAGCATTAATGTACTTGGCTAGTCACACTAGACCAGACATCTGTTTGGCCGTGAGTCTCCTAGCTCGCTTTAGCTCATGTCCAACTAAAAGGCACTGGAACGGTATTAAACAGATCCTAAGGTACCTACAAGGGACTAAGGACTTAGGATTGTTTTACACTAACCAACACAAGGATGGGCTAGTTGGTTTTGCTGATGCAGGAATAGATAGCCTAGGCGTGACACGGTCCAGAGTCTGACCAATACAAAAGTGCGTACCTCCTTGTCGATAGAGTACCTCTAGATACTTCGTCTGTTAGCAACGGTGGAGTACTAACCATGCGGAAATCTTGGCCATTCACGAAGCTAGTAGAGAGTGTGTCTGGTTGCGGTCCATGACTCAGCACATCCGATCAAATTGTGTTATGAACGAAGATAAGGAGCCAACGTTTATGTTTGAAGACAACGCGGCTTGCATTGCTCAGCTCAAGGACGGTTATATCAAAGGGGATCGGACGAAACATATTCTGCCCAAATTCTTCTTCACTCATGAATTACAGAAGGATGGTCAGCAGTTTCAAGTCGTCCAGGCTAGTTCACTCTTAAGTCGGCTGGATAAGTGGTTTAGTAACGGCTGAAGTTGTGAGGCGAAGCTCATTTATCAGATTGGGATGCGTAGACTTAAGGATCTACAGTGATGCTCAAATCAGGGGGAGTAATGCGTGTTGTACTCTTTTTCCTTCACCATGGTTTTTCCCACTGGGTTTTCCTAGTAAGGTTTTAATGAGGCAACATTCCCCAGCGCATTATAGAGATCCCGGTTGAGTATCAGGCACGGTTATTTCGTCCAAGGGGGAGTGTTATAAAACATCTTGTGGACTCATTAACCGGCCCCATTAGGCCCATTAGGGTTTTATCTTTCCCTTGTATCCCGAGACTCATATATATATATTCCCTTATCTCATTAATAATATGTATCAGTTTACAACACTATTATTTTATCTAAAAACAAAACCAAAATATAATTTTATTTAAATGATTATTAAATCGATTACATGTTAATAAATAAAAGCGATTACAAAGACAAATATCCCATAAAAAATTAAAGCAAAATTAAAGACAAATTTTTCGGGGGTAAATTCTCCAACGAACATGCCATAAATACAGGCAATAATAAAAACTAAACAAAACACTAGAAATATGCGAATCATTTTACAAATGAATTCTAAGCAAATTTATTAAATGGATGAGATGAGATGAGATTTGAGTGAATGAGAGTGTGTATTTATAGATTGAAAAAACACTATTCCGGACCGTTGGAAAAGCATATGACAGTTGGAGATTTTTAAAAATCAATCAGAAATTATCTAACATGCGATCAATTAATTTACCAGATTCAAATAAAAATTTTATGATTAACTTAATAATATTAACAATAATATTATAATAGCATAATTAAAATAATTATGAGGCTTAGCCATCCAATAATATTAATCAGTAAAACAGAAAAATAAAATTCAGAATGTAAGGTGGCTCAGCCAACTTTCGGAATAAATAATGGTGCATTCAGCAACCAGTTTACCAGATTTATTTATACGGGCACCAGTTCGCCTACTGTATAATTGTTCAGTAATATTAAATAGAACGTAAGGCGTCTTAGATGTCCTTCGGAATAAATAGTGGTGCGTTAAACAGCTACTGGTCAATATTATATTTAAGAGGTGTCAGTTCGCCTACAATATTTTTTACTTTTATTGAGAAAATAACTTACCCCGGTATTAACCGGGCATCTTACCGTTTGATTTGATGAAATCAGATTAAATATAATTTCCGGCAGTGAACAATGGTTTTCGGTAGTGAACAGTATTTCTGGTGGTAAACAGTATTTTACGGTAATGAATAGTATTTTCCGATAAGAATAGTAACTCCGGTGTGAACAGTACTTCGCGTGAATATTGTCTTGCGGTGGTAACGGTGATTTTGTATGTGAATAGTAAATTTGCCGTGAATAGTATTTTTCGGCTTTGGCGGTAACTCCCGTCGTGAATAGTAACCAGCGGTATCAGCGTTAATATAACGATTAGAGTGATCGTGCTGATAGCGTATTATAAATACGGTGTTTATATATAGTTATATTACCGAAAAAAATTTATCGTACCCGCATAATCTGGATATATATATAGTTGTGTTTATTGTATATATATAGTTATATATATATAGTTATATATATTTGTGTTTCTATGAAGAATGAATTGTGTATTACATTGTTTGCGAAACCGTTTATTTATAGGCAACCGAGGGAGTTTACTGACATCTTTGTTTGACATGTTCTCCCGCAATTCTATCTTGACTTTCATAACAGTATCAAATATTTTAGTCCCCTTTTTTAATGTTTAAGCCCAATTAAGACGCATGAGTCTTTTAAAATAAAATTAAAAATTAACCACGCCCTACGGTAAGAGTCGTTTAATCTTTTGTTTCATTACAATCGTAAAATCTGTCTATTAGTTGCTGTCTAAACGACAGCTTTAAATGTGAAAGGACCATAGGAAACAGTCTTGTAGTTTCCTACTTTCCTATATGGTTAAAGGCTCTTTAAGACTTTTGGTCACTTCACCTGTTTCCAAAGTCTTTTTGAGTCTACTATAGAGGGTCTTTTTCTTTTTATACAAATGCCTATAATTTAAGCTTGAGGAGGAAATAAATTCTGAAAATAAACAAAACCCTTGTCAGTCTTTTTTTTTTTTTTTTTTAGTCTTGCACGCATTAATAATTCTTTGACTCATTTTTATTTCCAAACATAAGGGACCTTATCTCTTTATTTGAAGTTGGATTGCTTAAAGTCTTGACTCTTGAGTATAAGAACAAATAAACCTTATCTCTTTATTTGAAGTTTCCTCTCTAAAATTTTTTAACGCGTTTGCCTCAATGCGCGGAAGGAGCCGATTTATATTTATTTTGCTTTCATATAAGAGCTTTTCCAAAGACACATTAACGTGAAATATCTTATTTTACCTATCTTCAACATCTCATTACCCTATTCCAACTCGTTTCTCATGGCTTCACCTTCTTCTTTTAGGCCTCGTAACTACAGCTACAATGTCTTCTCTAGCTTCCACGGGCCTGACGTCCGTAAAACACTTCTCAGTCACATACGCGAACAGTTTAACCGCAACGGGATTACTATGTTTGATGATCAAAAGATTGTGAGAAGCGCAACGATCGCGCCTTCACTAACAGAAGCCATAGAAGAATCAAGGATCTCGATCGTGATTCTCTCCAGGAAATATGCATCGTCAAGCTGGTGTTTGGATGAATTGGTGAAGATCTTGGAGTGCAAAAAAGATATGGGACAGATAGTGATGACCATCTTCTATGGAGTAGATCCATCCGATGTGCGGAAGCAGACCGGGGAATTCGGAATGCATTTCAATGAAACTTGTGCACATAGGACGGACGAAAACAAGCAGAATTGGAGCAAAGCTTTAAAGGATGTGGGAAACATTGCTGGAGAAGACTTCTTAAGATGGTTAGTCTTTAATTAATCTGAATTTTTATTTCTTAGGTTCTATTAAGTAATCACCAGAGAAAAATTAAACAATTAGTGGTGTTTTATGATGAATGGGAAGAATTACGATGATTGTAATTCAAATGATTAAGGGAATGTTTTTGTTGAATGAATATTAGAAATACATGTCGTAAATTATTGGGAACAGAAGAATGTTATCTCCGTGACAATTTGATGGAAACTGTGCTTTTCCTTTCTTTCTTTTTTGTTAGGGACAATGAAGCAAATATGATCAAGAAGATTGCCAGAGATGTCTTAGATAAAATGATTGCTACACCGTCTAGGGATTTTGATGGCATGGTGGGACTTGAAGCTCATTTGAGAGAAATGGAGACTTTGCTAGATTTAGATAATGTTGGAGTTAAGATTGTTGCAATCTCTGGTCCTGCTGGGATTGGTAAGACTACCATTGCCAGAGCTTTACATGGTATACTCTCTAATAGGTTTCAACTTAGTTGTTTTGTCGACAACCTTAGGGGAAGCTATCATAGTGGTTTTGATGAGTATGGTTTGAAGCTGCATTTACAAGAACAGTTTCTTTCAAAGGTTTTGAACCAAAGTGGAATGAGAATATGTCATTTAGGTGCAATAAAAGAATATCTAAGCGACCAGAGAGTGCTCATCATTCTTGATGATGTGAACAATCTAAAGCAATTGGAGGCGTTAGCAAATGAAACTACATGGTTTGGTCCTGGAAGTAGGATTGTAGTTACCACAGAAAACAAAGAGCTTTTGCAGCAACATGGTATTAACAATACCTACCATGTGGGGTTTCCATCTAGTGAAGAAGCTCTCAAGATCTTGTGTAGATATGCTTTTAAACAATGCTCTCCATGTCATGGTTTTAAAGAGCTTGCAGAAAGTGTAACAAAGCTTTGTGGTAACCTTCCACTTGGTCTTCATGTAGTGGGTTCATCTTTGCGTGGGAAGAATGAAGAAGAGTGGGAAGAAGTAATACGCAGGCTAGAAACTGTACTTGATCATCAGGATATTGATGAAGTACTCAGACTCGGTTATGAGAGTTTACATGAGAACGAGCAATCTCTATTTCTCCACATTGCAGTCTTCCTCAACTCTAGAAATGGTGATCTTGTGAAAACCATGTTCACTAACAGTGACTTGGATGTCAATTACGGATTGAAAATCCTTGAAGACAGATCTCTCATAGAGATATCTACATATGGGGATCAAATAGTGATGCACAGATTACTACAACAAGTGGGTAAAAAAGCCATTCATAGAAAAGAGTCTGCGAAACACCAAATATTAATAAATGCTCATGAGATTTGTGATGTTCTTGAAGATGCCAAAGTAAGTTCTTTCTCTTGTATCTATTATATTCTTTGTTCACTAATTTTTCATTTAAATTTAGGCATTTGGTGAAGATAGGCAAATCCTAACTATCTGCTAACAATTTCCTATTATTTGGAATATTGATTTAGTGTACTAGAGCTGTGTCCGGCATATCATTTGATATATCTAATATCGATGAAGTTTCTATCAGCAAGAAAGCTTTTAAAAGAATGCCCAATCTTCGATTCTTGAGAATCTATAAAAGTAGAGATGATGGGAACTATAGAATGCATGTACCTGAGGAGATGGAGTTTCCGCGCCGTCTAAGATTACTAGATTGGGAGGCATACCCAAGCAAGTGTCTTCCTCCTACATTTAATCCGGAATGTCTTGTGGAACTCCATATGCGGGGAAGCCAGCTCGAGAAGCTATGGGAAGGAATCCAGGTTGGTGTTATACTTTAAACATTTAATTATGAAGTTTCTCTTCATGTTATGTGATGCTCTTTCTCTCGCTCTCTCTCTCTTATTGTGTGGTTTTCTTACAAATTTAGCCTCTTAAGAATCTCAAGTATATGGATTTGGATGCGTCCAAGAATTTGACGGAAGTCCCGGATCTTTCAAATGCTACAAATCTGGAGGTATTGGATCTTCAGGGTTGTGAGAGTTTGGTAGAGATTCCATCCTCTTGTTCGCATCTTCATAAACTAAAGTGGTTGATGATGGAGAAATGCGTAAACCTACAAGTCATTCCAGCTCACATGAACTTGGCATCCCTTGAAGGAGTCTACATGAATGGATGCACAAGATTGAGAAATATTCCACTTTTGTCACCGAACATCAGATATCTACACGTAAGTAGTTCTGATATTGAGAGGATTCCAGATTGCATCAAAGCTCTTCATCAGCTAGAAAGCCTTTATCTACGTAACTGCAGAAGACTCACATCATTGCCAAAGCTCCCTGGTTCGCTCAAATACCTCAACGCAGAAAATTGTGAATCACTAGAGACCGTGATTTTCCCTTTGAGCACTCCCTACGTAAAAATCAATTTCACTAACTGCTTCAAATTGGGCCAACAAGCACGAAGAGGGATTATCCGAGGGATTATCCGAAAAGCATGGAGAGCAATTTTGTACCGATCTGCATGGATGATAACATTCTTACCAGGAAGAGAAGTGCCAGCAGAATTCGATAACAGAGCCAGAGGAAGTTCCTTGACCATTGTTCTGGATGGTAACAGGTCTTACCGTGGCTTAGTATTTTGCGTCGTTATTTCCCCTAACCAGCCAATGCCAGAATATGGTAATTCCCGTATATCGTGGCGTCGCATCATGGCTCAAGACGATGGCCATCCATTTAAGGGCTCCGTCCATGTAGAAACGTCCAACACATATCAAACGGAACATTTATTTATGTTTCACTATCGCTTTGAAGAATTCTACCGACCTGAAGTGACCAGAGAGATGATGTTCGAATTCAGCTGCAAATACCAGGACTTCGAAATTATTGAATGTGGTGCCAAGATCTTGACCCAAGAAGAGAGCATCGAATGGAGTTATGAATCTGGACCAGACCAAGCCTCTGAAGACGACATTGAATTTGAACCCAGTGAAGAAGTCTTTGAAGTCAACACCGAATACGGTGACCCTACAAATATCGACGGCGAAAAACAGACAGATTGTTGGAGTTGGCTCTTCCTCTGCTTCGGTCTCTCCGATTTGTTTCGAGGAAGAAGACGATAGAAAGAAGGCCGAAGCTGATTGACGTGGCCATATGGGCTTATTATCGGCCTCAAAGCCATTTATGTGTAAGCCCAACTTCAAGAACCACACGCAAAAAAAGTCTCCTTGCCTTGCATCTCGTCTCCTCTAGCAATCTCATGGTAGATTTCTTCTTCTGTCCCATTAAATTCTTTACTTTGATCTGTACATGTGTAAATATGTATAGTTATCCATCTTTTTATAAATTGTGCTTAACATCAGCAAGTACTGTAATTGCGTTTTCTACACTCCATATGTGCATCTCGATTACACCGATTGCTTCAAACTGAAGCATGAAGATGAATTATCCAACAATCCTTCTTTTTCCGGGTAGATACTGTTCGAATTCAGTCCTGTATCCGTCAAGATGGTTAAATCTATACAGAGGAGGCAGACAGAGAAAAAAATTGGAGCAATGGATATGAAGACGAATTTGGAAATATCTCTTGTTCTTGAATTGACTTGAAATCAGAAAATGTTGAAGACAGTTGAGTTGGCTTTGTATTGGAGTCAGGAGATAACATTTATATTTCAAATGTATCTGATTAAATCTTAGGTGAATCTGTCTCTTAACAGTTCACCCTAATAGTTTCATGTATATACACAATCTCTGTCAATAACACAAGACTCATATATTCAGGATTCTGCAACGTTTTAGTTTTTTTTTTACTTACATATAAACCACTTCAAAATTCCAAGGAGATGAAATGGAGCATTCCAATAACTTGAAGCAGAGCTCGAAATCTTTAAATGTGAAAGGACTATAAGACACAAGTTTGTAGTTTCTTATAATAAGACTTTAAGGGAGCCAAGCCAAAGTCTTTGTGGGTCTAATATAGAGAAACTTCTTCTCCTTTTTTTTTTTTTTAGTTATGTACAATTGCTTAGAAAATAAGGAAAATACCATAAAAAAAATTTCAAGTTAGTATTAAACTTTCAATTTTTCAGGTTTGCAGTTCAAACCTCGTAACTAAATTATTTTTCTTAAACAAACCTTTAAATCACCAAGGGATCGACAGAAGCGAAAGGTTCCCTCTTCACTCATACAAGCGATAAAAGATGAGTATCTCCATTATGATTCTATTGAAGAACGATGCTTCAACAAGGGTGATAGTCTCAAATGCTCTCCTCTCTTAAAAACTAATCTATCATACTCTCAAATAATCTACATACTCTTCTACGTTTAATGAATATACACAAACCATATTTTGTTCTTAGTAAAAGATTGAATAATGTATTTTTAAAATAATTCTATAGAAGAAAGAAGAATATTTCGACCAATCATGGTCAAGTGTCGTCGAACAATCCGTGCCCATCCCACACCCATCCTCGTCCTGTCCGTACGAAGTTGTGGGTCGTCGTTCTTCGACCATTTTCAGCTTCAAAATTCAGGTTAGTTATCTAGTATTATTGTGTTTTAGCTTAAATTCATCGAGTCTTAAGTCGAATTTGCTATAGAAATCATTCATGGTTTTGTATTCGCAATTTGGATATTTCAATTAGATTTGAAATTGGTGTCGGTAATTAATGGACATTGAGTTGGTAACAATGTTTTCTGGATCGATTAGGACATTGAATTGAGAATTAATGAATCGTAGTGAATCATAGGTAGATTAGTGTGTGGTTGAAACATAGTGAATCGTAAATAGATTAGTGTCCGAGTGGATATTTGCAAATATTGGACAAGAAAAACAATTTAGTATAATTGGTAGAATTGGTATTACTAGTATTACTAATACAACTGAATTATTATTACAAGTCAATAGGTGCTAATGTATATTTTTATTTTATTTTTTAGGAGACGATGAGCAACTTTTTTATAAACATATATTTTGATTATAAAAGATATTATTCAAATACTCAAGATGAGTATCAATGGATTCCAAGAAAAGTTGGTTTGTACGGTTTATCGTTTAATACTATGGATGAAATAACTTATTCAGTGTTAGTGGATGAGATATGTAGGAAGATTAAGATAGATGAATCTACGACCAAGCTGAAATTGAATTACATTTTATTGGTAGTGAAATCTCAGACACAATCATATACCTGTTTGGAAGACTAAGCTTTTGATATCATGAACCCAGTTTTTCATTTTCAGTTAGCCAACATTTGTTTCCCCTAATTTATTTTTTCTTCTCGATCTCTAACTCTAAAGGATCAGATCAAGAAGTGACGTTGAGAGTGTTGTCGAGCAACTAAAAAGGATCAGATTACGATGACCGGATCCATTTGGTTGGTACATCGACCGGTCAAGACCATAATAATCAGACCTGAACTCTTGTTTTGCAAGATATTATTAAATTCGAGTTTTTCTAGTCTACTACCGCTTACCAGTCAACTAAAGCTTAATATTTACATTGAATAACTTTTTTCTTTTTCATTTCTGCATAATTTAAGTTTGGAATATTTAAAGATTTATCATAGTAAGATTCATGAAAGACCATGGTATCCCAAAACAGGGTCAATACATAGTTCATTCAAATTCAATATGCTATAAAATTTGGTTAAAACCCGAATAAAATCCACCACATAGCAGAGATTTGAGAGAATAAAGGGTTATTAACCAAGAGCTGCTAAAATAAAGTCAAAAAACAATGCTTCGAGATTTATATATCAATCTGGAAGACTCAGATCATGATGATGAGAGAAACTTACACACTCTCTAATCCTTCTTCTTGGTAAAGGCTCCTTTAGGGATTTTGCTCATCACCTTACTTAAAACCTTCTCATCGAACACCACGTATTGCTTCTTGATCTCCCTCATTGCCTTTTCACCAAAGTCATCTACTTTATCTTCATACTTTTCATAAAGCACAGGAATCGTGAAGAGAAGTACAGTTGCTGGAATCAGCAAAAAGATATTAGAAAAAACATAATTGGTGAAGTTAATCGATTAGATGCAATAAGAGTAAGGATTGGTGATAGTTGGAGTTTTTACTCGGGTCTATGCAAATAACCCTAGCACGTTGTAGTACTTAGGGATCGAATCCACGAGAATCAAGTGTTGCACTACAGATTACAGAGAATGATTGAGAATATAAGACAAAATAAAATAGTTGTTTGTAATGGAACAAGATAATTAAAACTAAAGGTTTTAAACAATGAATTAAAAAGACGCTAGATTTCAGAAAAATTCGCAGGAAGTCACAAATCAGGAAGCAGACAATTATTCAGAGAATGAATTAAACACGAATCTCGAACTCAAACAGAATTGTATAATCAATCCACTGTCGTGGCACCAATTACTTTGTTTAGCAACCTAAGATTCTAAACTGTCGTTTGAACTCAGAATTATAGACAAGCATTCAACAGGCAGGTTCAATCTGTTCACGAATTGCCTTAACATCAGGTTTCGTTGGTTAAAGACAGTTCGCTCTCCTAATGTTCTATCAATCAACCTATAAGCTTTTAGAGAATAAGTTAAACCATAAATCAGAGACTAAGTGATCAATTTAGTCTAAGCTATGAGAACAACAATAGGAGAAGATTAACAATGATAAATCCCTATCTATGTCTAATTCAGTGATTCATAAAATCTTTTGAAACCCTAAAACCTAACTAGAAGATTACTCAGACATGACAAGAGATGAACAAGCAATGAATGAATAAAACTCCATAACAATTGAATTGAAATAAGAAAAGAGTATAAGAAATCTTCTCCGAGAGATGAGGTATGAAAAGTTGGAATAGAGATGAAAGCATAGCCTAAACAATGGCTTAAAAACCCTTATTTATAGTTCTCAACTTGTTTTGGTCGAACCCTAAAGAGATAAAAACAATCTGGGGCAAATCTGGAAGTTTTTCTTTTGTATTTTCTCGTTTTTGGACTAGATCGGTCGATCTGGGTGTGTATCGATCGATCATGGGTGCTGTGGTTGATCTTAAAGTGTCACCCAAAAGTGGATCGATCGATCTAGGGTCCCACTATGCATCTGCTTCAGCTGCTGGCCAAATTAACCTGGTTTCAGTACAACGGGCATAACCTTTAAACCACTTATGATAATGACATGAAACCGGTCCCAAATGAAAGCTAACTCAAATAGCTATCTTGTATCCCAAAATCATTGAAATCCGACATCGGAAAGATGTTCAATGAAATGGTAAACTTCTGACCCTTCTGCACTGTCCTGCATCTCGAAAACTGCATTTTCGCTCCAAAATTCCAAATTTTCTTCCAAATCAACCTAAAACCTATAAAGACTTTATAAAAGACTAACGGACTCTAAATAAGTATAAAAGACTCAAAAAGACTCGAAAAAGAATGGTTAGAAGATGTAAAATATGGAATATATCAACTCCCCCAGACTTAGTCTTTTACTTGTCCTCAAGCCAACTACAAGGAAAGGGGCGAGGTTTGAAAACAGAAACTCACCATATCTCAGAACGCCTCATCTACCAGCACCTTTGAATCCACATACCACAAAGCCAACATTAGATAATATCTCAGTATAAATCATAAACTTAGCAATCTCCCTGATATAGCTTAAACTTCCTTAGAGAAATCTGAAATCTCCATTGTTAACCCCTGTAATTTATTAGGCGTGTAGTCTCATCAAGGGAGTATCGATCAAAGAACAAGTAGACTCTTTTCTTTCCAAGCATGTGCAACCTCTCTCAATTTTTTTTTATTTAACCAACAAATGAATAAGAGTTATCCACTATCGTGTTCCTAGTGAGGAGACGCGTATGTGACATCACTCTTGAACAACCCTATCTTTATTTCAAGAATCGGAACTAATCACTATCGTGTTCCTTGTGAGGAGACGTGTATGTGAGGCTTACCGTCATAGTTCTTTTAAGGAACTCAAGATGTTCATAATCTAAGATCTTATTATCAATATAGAGAGAAATTGCAGCATACTTATCTTGAAAAGAGTCGTGTTCAATGTATACCAAGCCCCAAGACGAGAAGTTAAGGTTCATCTGATGTGGAGTCAACGCTGGATTTCTCAAAAACCCCAGAAATTCAAACTTTCTCAGTTTGATTGATCCACATATGATAGTCTACCTAGTAAGATCCGCAATCAGCTGTTATGGCAATGGTTCATCAAGTGTTAGTGAAATGAGGTTAGTTCCAAGAATAGTTCATAGTTTCAACTGGTTTTGACTCAAGAAAACGACTCAAACTGACTCAATTGATTAAAAACCTTTTCAGGGAAAAAGAGTGCAACAATCACAAAATCAACGCAATAAAAACAAAAAACAAACGGCTTAAGAAATAGAGAAAACAAAACAGAGAAATGACATTAGTCATACGAAGTACCCTCCCCCAGACTTAATTCACACCGTCTCGGTGTGCAAATAATCCGGAAAAAGAGCACACATAGAGAAAATGAACCGAAAATAATAGGATGAGGACTTACCAGGGCCTTATGGGTAGGTTCATCTAAGAAATGCTGATGCTCTGTTTTTGTTTTACCTGAGATCTTAAAGTAGAATGTTAGAATTCAAAAGAAAACAAAACAAAAAGAAAGACACGTACCAGTGGGTTGCCTCCCACCAAGCGTTTGTTTAAAGTCATTAGTTCGACTTGGGTGCTGTCTAGGCACGATGCAGTGGATCCTCAGGAGGATCAGGGTGGGGTGGGTGTGGTCTAAGACATATGATCTTTCCCAACATCTCATCAATTGCTGTTTGACCCTTAGCCTTGAGTTCTGGAGTGATGATCGCTTTCACCTGAAAGAAAGGTTTAGACATACCTTTGCTCTTCACCTTGTACTCAATGGTGTCATCTACACGTTTCAGAGGTGTTAGAGTGACACGAGAATCCTTAGGAAGTCCCCTAGACTTAGAGTACTGCGTAACATTCAGCTCATTCTCTGCAGTAGCCACAAAAAACCCATTCTGCTTGCTGATCTTCGGTGGAACAACATTATAAAAGAGACCTTTATCGACTGCTAAAAGACATATTCGCTTGTTTGGCAAGTCAATGAGTGCTCCTGCTGTGGCAAAGAATGATCTTCCCAGGATCAAAGGCATGTAAGTTCCGTCGCTCATTTCAACAATCTGAAAATCACAAGACATCAAGCATTTGCCAATTCGCACTTGTAGATCACGGATGCATCCTCGTGATAATGATATTGTGGCATCAACGAAATGGAGAGTCATGTCAGAAGGCTCGATATCATCAATCCCTAAACATCATGCAATATCCATGGACATGATGTTCACTGTACATCCTGAATCGCACAAAGAATCCTCAAAAATCACCCCATCAATAGAACATGGAACCACAAACTTCCCTAGATGAGCAAGCTTTGGCAGAAGCTTGAATGGAAGAGGCTTAACTGCACAGGGATATGGAATCCATGGAACATATGGGACTAGAATCGAGGGTTCAGGTGGCGCTGGAGATGGCTGCTGACGGGAGTTTTTAGGAGAGCTGGATCTATCTGTTTTGGAAGAGTTTGATCGATCTGGTTTTACTGCATTCTTTCTGGTCTTTACTTCGCACTAAAACTCACAGCTCAAACATTCAAATTTTTAAGCAAGATCAGATATCTCCTAAGAATTTTTGCTTTGTTCATCTAAAACCTGTTGCAGCATGATCTCTAACTTCCTCTCAGAAGCAGCCTTTTTTTATCTCCAATATAATGCACATGAGCTTTTGATCTGCCAGAACCGTCCCTAGACCGAGGGTTTTGCTCCCCTTTCCCTGGGAAGACTCCTTATTGTCGCTTAACTGTCTCTACGGTCTGAGAAACCTGAGTATCAAGCAGTTTCAAGTGAGTTGCAACAGCTTCATATTTGTTGTTGAGATCGTTGTACATGTTGTCCACCTTCGGGTTGATCTCATTAGAAGATTTTTGTTGCTAAAGTAGAAGTTGTTGCATAAGAGCTTCGAGCTTGTCTTGAGAACCACTCGCTAGGTTTGCAGGTGTCTGAAAGTTGTTGAATGGCTGACTCTGCTAGAAACCACTCTGAAATTGACTCTGACCCGGATTTTGCACGAACTGTTTTCCCTGAAAAGCCTGAGGAATACCAGTGACGCCCAGATTTTGCACGAACGTTTGTTTTTACTGTAGATAGACCTGATCCTGAGGACTCTCAACGTTCGTGCTCCTGTAAGATGATTTCGACTAGCTTTTGTAATTCTGGTTAAGACCTTTGTTTTGCACGAAACCCTGTCCATTCACATAGTTCATTTCCTGAAGCTCCTCAGTGATTTCCCCAGTCTCTGTACTATCTTCACAAAGTTGAACACCTCTCTGATTTGCCTTCATCAACAGACTCACCTTAGCAGTCAACTCATCAATCTTTTGAGACTCAACACTGCTGACCTTGTTGGAATGATCATACTCTGGGCAACGAGTACTAGAACTCGCAGCCAAGTTCTCTATCAGCTGATATGCTCCTGCTAATGTCTAAGTCATGAAGTCTCCATTGCTAGCAGCATTGAGAGCATTTTTGTAGACCCAGTTGACTCCATCATAGAAGATGCTGAGGATCTGCTCGTCTGAATATCCGTGATGAAGATACTCTCTACGGTATTCCTTAAATCTTTCCCAAGCTTCACAGAAAGACTCTCCTGAATGTTGCCCAAAAACAGTGATCTTGTTCCTCAGAGAAGCAGTCTTGGACTTGGTGTAGAAGTGGTTAATAAAAGCAGCTCTACTCCTCAAAGAACCTGCAGGTAGTGACTTAAGCCATCTAGAAGCTTTGTCTGATAGAGAAAACGGAAACATCTTGCATTTGAGGTAATCAGCAGGTACCCCATTTGACTTTGTAGTACTGCAGATTTCCTCAAAGTTCTCAATGTGATCTATCGGGTTTTCAGCAGGTAACCCATGGAATAGATGCTGCTTCACCCATCCAATCATCTGAGGCTTGATTTCATAATCCTGCCTAGCAATCTCTGGCGAACAAATGACAGCTCTATTCTGGTAGAAGACATGGGGAGTGTCAACATCCCCAATGGCACGCTACTGCTGTTGTAGTTGTTGTTGTTGTAGCAACTGCTGCATTTGTTGTCTCATAATTTAGAGTTCTTCAGCCAGCGCCTGGTTGTCAAGGTTATCGCCCATGTTTGCTAGTCTTGACTGCTCTTTTCTGGCTTTTTTGTTTGTTCGCTCTGTTCTTGCTAGCTCTTGATTACTCAAATGCAGAAGGTTGTTAGAGCCTTCACTCCTTCTAGGCATGCACCTGAAACACACAAGAAAGCAAAAATAAAACGAAATCAGTAAGATCTTAGACTAAATATCAGTCTCAAATCTGAAGGCAACGTTATTGATTCCCGGCAACGGCGCTAATTTGATAGTTGGAGTTTTCACTCGGGTCTATGCAAATAACCCTAGCACGTTGTAGTACTTAGGAATCGAATCCACGAGAACAAGTGTTGTACTACAGATTACAGAGAATGATTGAGAAGGTAAGACAAAATAAAATAGTTGTTTGTAATGGAACAAGATAATTAAAACTAGAGGTTGTAAACAATGAATTAAAAAGACGTTAGGTTTCAGAAAAATTTGCAGGAAGTCACAAATCAGAAACCAGACAATTATTCAGGAAATGAATTAAACATCAATCTCGAACTCAAACAGAATTGTATAATCAATCAACTGTCGTGGCACCAATTACTTTGTATAGGAACCTAAGATTCTAAACTGTCGTTTGAACTAAGAATTAGAGACAAGCATTCAACAGACAGGTTCAATCTGTTCACGAATAGCCTTAACATCAGCTTTTGTTGGTTAAAGACAATTTGCTCTCCTAATGTTCTATCAAGCAACCTATAAGCTTTTGGAGAATAGGTTAAACCCTAAATCAGAGACTAAGTGATCAATTTAGTCTAAGCTATGAGAACAACAATAGGAGAAGATTAACAATGATAAATCTCTATATATATCTAATTCAGTGATTCATGAAATCTTTTGAAAAACTAAAACCTAACTAGGAGATTATTCAGACATGACAAGAGATGAACAAACAATGAATGAATAAAACTCCATAACAATTGAATTGTAATAAGAAAAGAGTATAAAAAGTCTTCTATGAGAGATGAGGTATGAAAAGTTGGAGTAGATATGAAATCATAGCCTAAAAAATGGCTTAAAAACCCTTATTTATAGTTCTCAACTTGTTTTGGTCAAACCCTAAAGAGATAAGATCAATCTGGGGCAAATCTGGAAGTTTTCCTTTTGTATTTTCTCGTTTTTGGACTGGATCGGTCGATCTGGGGGTGGATCGATCGATTTAAGTGTGGATCGATCGATCATGGGTGACGTGGTCGATCTTAAAGTGTCACGCAAAAGTGGATCGATCGATCTAGGGTCTCACTCTGCATCTGCTTCAGCTGCTGGCCAGATTGACCTATCTTCAGTAAAACGGGCATAACTTTTAAACCATAATGACATGAAACCGGTCCCAAATAAAAGCTAACTCAAAGAGCTATCTTGTGTCCAAATATTATTGAAATCCGACATCGGAAAGATGTTCAATGAATGGCAAACTTCTGACCCTTCTGCACTGTCCTGCATCTCGAAAACTGCATTTCGTTCCAAAATTACTAATTATCTTCCAAATCAACCTAAAACCTGTAAAGACTTTATAAAGGACTATCATACTCTAAATAAGTATAAAAGACTCAAAAAAACTCGAAAAAGAATAGTTAAAAGACGTAAAATATGGAATATATCAATTGTTACCGATATAGATTAAGGTCAAGAAGTTGCAGGAGCTACCAACTTTGGACAAAACCCATAAATCAGAAATCACCTAAAACATATTTGTGAACCAATGCTAAACAAACGAGAAACCAGAAACATCTGCAAAAGAAACTTCTTGAGATCTCTTCCTGATGCTATGTCCAAAAGAAACTTTACCAAAAGTAACCAGAAACGAGAAACGATTAACGAAAAAGTTTACCAAAAGAAACTTCTTGAGATCTCTTCCTGATGCTATGTCCCTAAGAACAGTAAATCCGCGATTGATTTCAATTCTTAATCCAGAAGCAAGCTCGAGAACAAATTCCTCGGGGATGTGAACTTTCGGGATATGAGGAGGTGTCCTATAATACAAAAATTAGCTTTAACAGACTATGAATTTAAGCAGATCCATCACGTTAGTCGTTACTCAGACACTTACCATTTGTTGCTTCATTTAGAATTTTAGTCTTATCTCAAGAACCTGAAACATCTGCAAAATCCTCTTAGGGAAAACACTCATATTATTTCCCAAGTTGTAAAAAAACGCAGGTTTATTACCCAAATGTCATGTTTACACTTTTATTCCTCAGGTATGAGTTGACTTTTTTTTTTTTTTTTGTCGCTGCGGAGAGCATTGAAGAACGACAAACTCGCCGTTGAAGAGATATCGATTTGGGGATTTAGGGATTGGGGGAGAAGAGAAATCTGATGGGTTTACCTTGGAACGGTCTGATGAGTTTCCCGTAAGTGACTCGCCCTTCACTCCGACTCACTGAGTCACTCAAATCTCCAAACAGAGCAACATTCTTGTCAAAGCTCGGAGATTTCACAAACCCATTAAACAAAAACGAGGAATTTGCATCTGCAGAAGCCATTGGTTGGTAAATCTCGAAGCATAAAACGAACAGAAAAGCTAAGGTTTTGAACACCACCATAGTTGAAATTAGGATTGAGCTTCAAGAATCTGGGTTCAAGAGAACCAAAGGAGCTCTCTTTTCTTCTTCTTCTAAATGGAATTTCGGTTTTTCTTCTAAATGGAATTTCGGTTTTCAAGAATTTAAGTTTTTTACTTTTTCTTAATTGATGTGTGTGTGGATTTATGGATGTTAGATCTTAAAATGAGAAGAAGAAGAAAAAGAATAAATAACAATTGAATTAATCGATTAATGTACCGGAACAATAATCGATTTGTGTTTTTAGGTTAAGTGGTTTCGCAAAAATCGGGTCGGATAAGATCATTTAATGGGTTAGTTACGGGTCTAGTTAAGAATTTAACATAGTCTGTTAATGTTGACAAAACTGAAGCATCGATTGAATAAGTCAACTCAAACTTGAGGAATAAAGGTGTAAATATGACATTTGGGTAATAAACCTGCATTTTTTTACAACTTGGGGAATAAAATGAGCGTTTTCCCAATCCTCTAATGTGTTATATATAACATTGAAACATCTGAAAAGAACAAAAGCAAAGAGACACAAGTGAGTATAACTTACCATAGAAGGAACAAGATCAAGAAAGGAGTTTTTCAAAATAAACACTAAGACAGCATATCCAAAAAGCTCTTGTCTAATCTACCATCACATATCATATCAGCAACCATTTCATGGTGAATGCATCTCCACTCAACCCGGTGCTTCGCATCCCCGTGATAAGTTCAGCTGATGCAGCTATTTCACCGGCTCTAAGACATCCTCTGATTAGTGTATTGTATATGTGTAGTCATTTGGTACATGTCCATTGTCTTTCATTTTAAGGAATAATGCATTTGCTTCAGAAACTGCATTTTTTCCACAGAATCGTTATAGTGTAAGTTTGAACATCAGGCTCCACACCATCGATGGGGAGACTACAGAATAAGTCCCATGCTTCGTCCATCTTGTTGCCCTTGCACATTCCATGGCTGATGATGTTATACGTAGCAGTATCATGATCAATCTTACTCTTTTGGACAACCTCAAACATTTCCAGTGCCTCTTCTAGTTTCCCATTTTCGCAGAAACCATACAACAAAATGTTACAAGTTATGGTATCAGGACATACACCATGAGAAATCATCTCCTGGAAAAGGTCATGTGCAGCATGAATATATTACAAAGTTATTAAGGTTCGGACAACACAGATGTTACTCTGTTTTGTTGTGTTTGATATTTTCTTGAGTAACACTCAATCTCATGTTTGTTATGTATTACTCCATTGTTTTAACGACAACACACACGCACACCTTTATTGATTCGTTTACAAGTGTATATATATAATACCAATAGACACAAGTGAAGAGATGTCACAAACAGACACAACTCTTCAAACATAACCGACGTGGACCGACTCTATACAAATCTTAATGTGTTATATCGTATATAACATAGTATATAATTTATGAAACTCAATTATATTCTAACAATAAAGTCTCCGATGATTTCGCACAAAGTCTTCAATCACTGTTCACTCAGAGAAAATTAGATAGATAGAAAAAAGTCTCTAAGAAAACTAGATTCCAATGAGAATGTCAATATATGACTTCTTTTGTAGCAGCTGGTGGCTATAACAACAAATCTTCTTCTTCTTCTTCCCACCAGAACTGGCTATCTTTCTCCCTCTCCAACAACAACAACTTCAACTCTTCCTCAAACCCTATTTAATCTCAGTTCCTCCACATCAGATCATCAACATCCTCGCCCTTCTCACCTCTCTCTCTTTCAAGCTTTCTCCACATCTCCAGGTATTCTTTCAAGCTAACAAGCGACAACGAGACCAATGCAACTAGTGCAATCTCTCGGCAGTAGTTATGTTGGGTTGGAATTTGAAAGCTTGAAAGAGAACCTGGAGATGTGGAGATTAGCGTTGTTGCTTGAATGATGTCTAGGATGTTTAGTCTAAAGACATCATTTTAAAGATTCTGAGCTTACGAAAATTACTCATTCCACAGATCTTCTCAGATTCCAGAGGCAGGAATGTATAATATTAATATACCAACAAAGAACAAATCGAATCGTTCGTTTGAATACTTCTCGTATCCAGATTTCCAAAATTTATACTCCATCCAAGCAACAACACTAATCTACAACATCAACAGCTCGGTAACGAGAACTCCTAGGGTCAAGTAAGTATACAACAACACTGATCTACACTTCAACAGCTCAGTAACGATAAATCCTAGGCTCAAGTAAGCATACAACAACACTGATCTACACTACAACAGCTCGGTAACGTTAAATCCTAGGCTCAAGTAAGCACACAGCAAAACTTCACAATCAATGGCAGGTAAAAGCTAGAATCCAGATCCGATAACTAAAATCGCTAATCAGTGATTCCTCATAGAAAAAAAAACAAAGCAAAATCTGGAGAAGATAGAAAAAGATAGATCTTGTGAACAGGCTGTTCTCTTCTGAAAAGGCGATAAATCTTGGTTTTGAGAGACGAAGATAAAATATATTATAATGTACTCACGATTTAATAGAATCTAAATAAAAAATAATACCATTCAATATAAAAATCTAATGTTATTTTTTTTTCTTTTTAAAAATTATGAATAATTCATAATGATATTCATAATTTATATTGTAAGTAACAATATCAATATAAATTATGAAGAGGATCTGCTTTGTCTCTTACTGTTTTCTCTAGTTTACACAATACCGTCGGAATTGAACCCAAATCTTATCTTAACTTCATTTGGAATAGCTACGCTAATTATTCATAATTTATAAAAATTATGAATATTTTACACTTGACAGAACCCGTGAATTAGAGTGTTGTAAGTAATAGTATCAGCAACTAATCCTCTTCTAGACATGTCATGGAGAAGTTCCATTCTATCATCTACCCTCTTAGCCTTACAATATCCGTCATTCAAAGTACTAAAAGTAACTATGTTTGGAGTGCAGTCCTTTCTAGCCATCAAATCATACATGCGCTTTGCATCATCTAGACGTCATGCTTGTAAAATCCGTCAATCATTGAGTTATAGGTGATCATACTAGGAAATATACTCCTACGGAGCATCTCCTCGTACAATTCTTCAGCCTCAAACAGCTTCTCTTCGTTGACTAATGCACTGATCAGTTCATTGAAAGTTAGAACATCAGGATTGATTTTCCTTTCAATCATTTCACGCAACAATCTTTGGGCATCACTCCATCTACCAAAGTTACAACAACCATACAGTTGTAGGTAAATACATCTGGCACAATTCCTTTCTCATGCATTTCAGTGAAAAGATTTTGAGCATCGATGATGCCCGTCTTTGTAAAGACGATCAATGATGACATTATATATAAGAACATTGGCTTTGATGTGGTTTTCCTCGATCTTCTTAAATAGATTCAAGGCCAACACAGTGTCACCCATCTTAGAAATGCCATTTACAATTGTATATATAAGTAACTACCTCAGGTTGATGACCTTTTTCTACCATCTTATTGACCAAAGCTACTGCTTCGAGAACTTGACCCTTGCGACAAATACCATTCATCAGTGTTGTAAATGTTACAACGGCTTCAGATGCATTGGTAAAACGCGTTTGCCTAATTAACTAGGCGGAAGCTTCCTTTATGTTTTTGTTTTGTATTTAGCTTCCCAAAATAACACATCAACATCAAAGTATCTGATTTGAAAGTGCCATAGGAAACAGTCTTGTAGTTTCCTATATGGTTTCAAGACTCACTAAGATTTTTGGTCACTTCACATGTTTGCAAAGTCTTTGTGAGTCTACTATAGAGGGTCTTTTTTCTTTTTATACAAATGCCTAGAACTTTAAGCTTGAGGAGGAAATAAATTCTGAAAATAAACAAAACCCTTGTCAGTCTTTAGTCTTGCACGCATTAATCATTCTTTTAATCATTTTTCTCCAAACATAGGGGCCCACTACTTCAGAACTTTATAATTGAATTGCTTAAAGTCTTGAAGCAATGTGTAATCTCTTCGCTTTCTTCAGAGCCATTTCAAAAACTTGGAGCAATGCTTGAATCATTCAAATGTGAAAGGGACATAGGAAACAGTCTTGTAGACTTTTTTTAAGACTTTTTGTTTTCACTTCAGTCTTCACCTGTTTTTAAAGTCTTTGTGAGTCTACTATAGAGGGTCTTTTTTCTTTTTGTACAAATGCCTAGAAATTAAGCTTGAGGAGGAAATAAATTCTGAAAATATATTCTGAAAATAAATTCTGAAAATAAATTCCGAAAATAAATTCTGAAAATAAACAAAACCCTTCTTAAGTTCTTAGTCTTTAGTTTTGCACGCATTAAGAACAAATAAAGCTTATCTCTTCATTTTGAGTTTCCTCTCTCAAAATTCTTAACGCGTTTGCCTCAATAATGCTCCGAATGAGCCGATTTATATATATTTTGGTTTACGTGAAATATCCTATTTTAGTNAGGCGGAAGCTTCCTTTATGTTTTTGTTTTGTATTTAGCTTCCCAAAATAACACATCAACATCAAAGTATCTGATTTGAAAGTGCCATAGGAAACAGTCTTGTAGTTTCCTATATGGTTTCAAGACTCACTAAGATTTTTGGTCACTTCACATGTTTGCAAAGTCTTTGTGAGTCTACTATAGAGGGTCTTTTTTCTTTGTTTATGGATATCGACCCGCACAACTTGAGGGGGAAGAATTTGCTTCCAGAAGTCCGCCAAGAAAGTGGCAATTCTTTGGTTTCTGGTGTTCCATGTTACCCAGAGAAGGTATTCTTAGGATACACATCATTTCACATCCTGCACAATTGTTTTCAGAAACATTAGTCGATTTATCCCTTCTCCGATTTGGAAATTTAAAGTTCTGTTTGGGAGCAGAAGTAATGTTGTATTTACTCCAGTTAAGTTGAAAATATGGGCCTAAGCCTTATGGGCCTGATCCGCCTAGTAAGTTAGTAACAGTAACGCCGACTGCTTCGGAATTCGCCACGTGTCATGGACGTGGCGACTAATTCTCCGTGTCTTTGCTCTGTTGCTTCCTTCCGCTCCTACGTGGAGGCTTTCTTCTTCTTCGGACGGACGATCTCGTTTACGCATTTTAGCGAACAGATTCTGTGCATAAAGCTACGAGGGGTGAATCAAACGGACTATGGGATTTTCGTATATTGTTCGACTGAATAGATCGTCTCGTTCTTGTTGTTAGCCGATGAGGAATGTCGTTGTTGCTCTCCGCCATCATCGCCGTGTCTCGCTGCTCCGGAGAAGTACGCTTTTCTTCCCTTTTTGGTCTTGCATTTTATGGCAACTTTGATGTAATTTGGTAGAAATTGCGGATGTGGATGATTCTCGTGTTGAAATTCTGGATATATGGCTCGAGAATCCACTTGATTTACTAGAATTGTGATTATCACGAGAATCCACGCCATTACCGTGTGGGACTTATTCAAATTGTAAGCTCTACTTCTGTTTATCCTTGCCTTTTCTATATCTTATATATGCTTGCAGTCTTTCTAGCTTCTTTTCGTTTTTACTTGTATAATAAACTACCTGCAGCGTCTTTCTATTCCTGGTGGCGAAAGAATAACTTTTCCATCTGAGATTGTGTTTTCGTCACTTTGTCGATTTTGATTAGTTCTATTGTGATTACAGCTTGTGCATTTTGTCAACCGTGATTCTCTAAGTTTGGCAAATGATTTCCTGTCTTTGGGGTTTTTGCCTGAAGGGGTCGATATAGAAGCAGTTTCAAATGCTTTGCGTTCTTTATTTGGTTCTATTACCAGAATATCACAAGATTTCCAGGTATCTTCATCTTGTGATGAAAATTACATTAAACCCTACAGACACATTCACTGAAAGATTCAATTGTGGCAAAGCCTTTATTAGCATTTTAATATCTTATGAGATGATATTTTTCAACTAAAGATGCAAGTCGGAAACAGCACAATGGTAGAGAAAACTTAAGAGTAACAGGAGGAACCTGGTTGTTTTACAATGATGGTAATTGGACCGACCTCATCAGCATTTTCTTCGCTTCTACTAGAATGACTTATGTTTGATTAAAACGCTTAGCTAATCTCATGCATCAAACTAAATCTCTGCTTCATGATAGTGCAAAACATTGGATGGGTGCTGAAAAATCTGAGAAAGTAATTCGGATTTCTGAGAAATGTGAATTATTTCTGTACTGATATTTTCCAACCGTTAGAAACCAATCAGCAGCTGACTGTCATAGTGTAGTTAATTTCTTGTTTGATCGTTGACAGGATTTTTTTGCCGTGATTATTGCTTTGTCCTATCCTGTCACCGTGAGTTTACCCAAACTCATCGTGGCGACATCTACCATAATCCTTACTTTTTGTTGTACAGGGGGTGATGGAACAATTATATGATGTTATGTACGAGTTCAACTTTTCGCTGCCTCCAGATTATGCTCTTGTCATAAGATCCCTTGGTTCACTAGAAGGCACGGCAAAGATTCTTGATCCAGAGTTTAAAGTGATCGAGAGTGCATATCCATTTGTGATCGGGAGGCTATTAGCAGATCCAAGCCCGGATATGAGGAAAATACTAAGGGAGCTTGTCATTTGTAATGATGGATCAATAAGGTGGAGTCGGCTTGAACGCCTGGTACCGTCATATGACTCTTTTCTTTAGGATTATTGAGTTATCCGAAGATAGAGCTAACAAAACTCTTTTTCCAGGTAGCAGCAATATCCGAACAGGCTTCTGCGATTTCAGGAGAGTCTCCAGAAGATACGGAACTGAAATCATTCGACATGCATTCAGTAGTTTCCGCCACAGAAGATCTGCTATTGTTCATATTATCAGAGAAAGGGCAGAGAGTTCGGGTCTTCCTTCTTCAGGACATAATCAGGGTGGTTGATATTTTCCTGGACGAAGATGCTCTTGATTTCAACGTGAAGAAGAAGCAGACCATCAATCTTAGGAGGGTCAGTAAAAGCATCAATCAGAACCTTTTTGTTTCTTTTTTTGCAATGAAATCTTCTGAAATAACTGGTAATTCAAATCTACAGGAAGAAGGGACAATGAAAAGAGTGAGCAATGGATTCAGGTGTCTGAGTGTGGCGGTGAATCTTGCACCTGGAATGTGGACAGCAATGCTTCTCCGTATGTCAAGGAAGTCTGAGGTTCATAGTTATGCTTTAGATATTGTTTCTGCATTGTCTACACATTTTGGCAACAAAGTGCCTCATACTTGTTGGATCCTGTTCTCCAAATTGCTCCATCACAAGAGGAGCCAATAATTATGATCATACTCGGGGTTTTTCGATCTTCCCAAAGGCCTTACGTT
The DNA here is from genome assembly GCA_015832515.1 of Boechera retrofracta. NCBI lineage: Eukaryota > Viridiplantae > Streptophyta > Magnoliopsida > Brassicales > Brassicaceae > Boechera > Boechera retrofracta. Next base: position 681,686 of record JACCIV010034561.1, read on the forward strand.
CGTATTTACTATGCACTATATTATATACACAAAAGCAAGGTCTCCAACTGCTTCGGGGTTGGATATAGAAAATATAAATGCCATATATGCATTGGTTTTGCTTATTTCCACACTCTATAGGTTAAGGAAACTGTATGTTGAATTTTGGGGCAATTGGAGCGAAAACATATATTAATCTGTTGTTTTGTTTAGGACCCAAAACAAAGATATTTAAAGTCACAACAAGCAGATGCTAAACGCATATTCCGACTTATTTTGCCATTGGTGTTCTACGCTTAAATGATCTGTTTATAGGCATTAGATGTGCATTTTACATGTTCAGTAAAGCTCATAAGATGAAAAAAGATGCATGCATCACAGCAGCTACAGCCTAGTGGAACCAAGTGTTTCAACCAAAACCCTTAATTTCTCTTCATTGATGTATCCATATGGTCGACAAACAAAGATGTGATATGCTCCGTGAATGTTCCTTTGGGCTGAGTGTACCCATCACCGGATCTGTAGGTAACATCGATCATTTTCCCACAATTAATGGCTCGAGATAGGACTTCGCGAGGCACTCTTTTATTTGTCTTCAAGAACTCCAAGTTCACCGACTTCTCCAGGTCTCTAATTAGTTCATGAAACTCCTTATACGTTTCCTCTTCGGTAGCTCCGTATTCCTTTATATAATAGTTGATTGCGTTTGTGAAAAAACCTCTGCTCATGTCTTTCTGTTCTCACCATTCATGTTTACTTAGCTCATCGAAACAATGCAAGTCATATATATGTACCTTAAAGCCAGTCATGCCATTCATCAGACGACCCTTTCTTTGTTGCAAAATCATGAACGAGTTTAAAAATGTAGTGTGAAAATGTCAAGGAAAGCCATCTCAAGAGCTTCACAAAGGAACCAACGGCCACAGCATCGACCAGGAGTGGTCGATGCTCTCTCTGAGCATTCCATCTATCCAAGCATCTATCTGGCGAGATCGACGCTTCAACGAAAACCTGAGCCTGAAGCTGTGACGAGCCAGTGGTTTTAACGCAAGTGGTTTTTTGGAGAGGAGTCGGAACGGAAGAATAGTGTTCGTGGGAGATTCCATAGGAAGAAACCAGTGGGAATCTCTCACGAACACTATTCTTCCGTTCCGACTCCTCTCCAAAAAATCCCTTGCGTTAAATCTAAATATTCAATAGCCAAAAAAAAAAAAAAAAAAAAAGAAAAACAGTGATCATTTAGTTAGTCACATTGACAGATACTAAACTTAGATCTCAAGTCTTTTTATGAATCTTTCCCTACTGCAAGAAATTAGAAAACTCGATTGCGAATTGTCGTATACGAGAGCTAGTATTTCTTTTGTCCGAAAAAAGTGAATCAAACCCCTAATAACTAGCGTTTAACTTGTAGCCCTAAAGGCCGCTCAATGGAATCAATATAACTTAAGGCTTACGCAAGAAGTACATATTCTCGTTTTCATAAAAGCTTTATAAGAAAAGGTAGACTGATGTCGTGGTACAATGAATTACCGTGGAAGATCGCAGCCGTGTGGTTGCCATCGCCAATGAAGATAACCAGAATCTTTTCTTCCATTCTTACGACAACGGAAACCAGAATCAAGAAAGCGACACTCTTTTCCGTATAATATTCCATTAACAGATGTTGATGATGATGATGTGTAACATCCGTGTCCCTAAGTCGTCCTCTCGAGTTGTATTTAATTATGTTGTTGTTGTGATGAACCCTCGGGATATTGTAATTTTTGACATTGATTAACAATATGATGACGTTTATGGATTAAGGGTGAGTTATCATACATGATGTGGTATTTCATGTATTGGGTTGTCGAGTACATGATGCGGGATTTCATGTATCGACGGGACGACATATGATGTGGTATTTCATGTGTTGCGGGATTGAGCGAAGTATTCGTTCCGTCTTGGTTCGGGAATTTTTGGGTTTACGACAATAGATCCTACTATGTGGTCGGGGTCGGTAGAATTATGTGATATTTAATTCTATCGACGGGGTCATTAGGATTATGTGGTATTTAATCCTAATGGCGGGTCATTAGAGTTATGTGATATTTAGCTCTAATGATGTGGGTTAGGATTATGGCGCTAAATTAGGATTGGCCCACCAAATGGCTATTCCTAATACCCACTAAATTAGGATTATCTGCCATTTGGTCCCCACTCTATGGTCACTATAACCAAGAGTGCCCCTGAATCATATAATCCTAGGACCCACTAACCTAAGATTACATGATGGTCGTTTGACGACTTAACTCGTTCGAATCCGGGGTTGATTGGATTTCGACGGGTTAGCCGTTGGGTGACCACATTGGATCTTGCGATATTAGACCCGGGGTGTTATTGAACCGAGTGTGGAACGGTACCGAGCCTGATTGGTGGCTCTAGGGGCGGGAAATGACGTGAAACGATCAAAGGAGTGATCGTTATGGAGGGATCCCGAGCGGTTCAGTTTAGTAGAATTACGTGGTAATTCCGGGGTTTTTGGCGAGAATGGAAGAAATATTGTTTGGACGGAGTGATGTCTTGAATAATTCAGGAAGTAATGGATTTATGAAACAAGAGGAAAGATTAATGGATTGTTGAGGATGGGCTTGACTAAGAAAAGAGGTTAGTGGGCTAATTACCACTTAAGGCCCAATTATCTTCTCCTTCTCTCCATAAACTTCTACACACTTCTATAATTTTCTCCATCTTCACCCTTACCATTTTCTGAGGAAGATATTTTGGAGAAAAAGAGAGAGAGAGAGAGAGAGAAAGAGCTAGAGAAGAAGAGGGAAGAAGGGAAAGAAGAGGAGAGAGAAAAGCTTGAGAAAACAGAGTTTTTGGGTGAACTTGTGAGGCTCGATCGGGGTATCATCCGAGCGCGGATTGAGCTGAATTTTGGAGAGTAAGTTCTTCAATCTCTTGCCTAGTTGTCTACCAAATTTCGTGAGATTATGTTGAGTGGTTTGGGAGATATGATTTTTCTCCCTAAACTACTCTGTTTTCGGGCTGTAGCGACGGGATGAGTTTGAGTGAGTGTTTGGACACTCAAATCTTGTTAGTTTTGGACGAAATTTGGTAGATGAGTTCTTGAGGGTGTGTTCGTGATGATCACCGAAGGGGTTTGTCAAATTCGACCTATGGTAAGAGTTATGAGCAATCGAAGTTGCTCCTGTTTTTGAGCAAAGGGAATCCGATTTGGGGTATGGGTAATCCGAGTTTAAGGGGTTGTCATGGGGTTTTTGAGCTTATGTTCATTCAATTAAAGTGTTTGTTGGCCTCTTGCTAGGCAAGAGTAAGATTTTGGCAAGTGGGAGCCAAGAGATTCAAGGGAAGCAAGCTTAAAGCTTGGAATCGTCAAAGACGAATCGTCAATCGAGGTGAGTGCGTAACCGTCGGCTTAACTGTATGATCTTTGAGTTTTCGTGATTGATATGTGTTTAGGGACTAGTCTATATGGGTGTGACTTATGGCTTAGCCATAATGTGTGATGATTGTGTATGATTGAGCTCTTTCACGGTATGTATTGACTTGTTCTTTAACCATGTGTTGATTGCGTTAAATTCATTGATCATGTGTGTGTATAGCCGTGGGGACGGGATGACCGCCTCACTAAGCATTATCAATGCTTACGCGCCTCTTTTGGTGCAGGTTAGGAGAAGTCTTAAATAGCAGAGTTCGTGGAACCAAGACCGAGGTAGAAGATGGATGATCTAGGCACAACGGGTTTCCTTTTTGCATCTTGTGTGTTGTTTATAGACTTGTGTTCTTAGGATGCTAATGTTTTGAACTCTATATGATGCATAACGGTATGCTAAAATAGTTTTGGATGCTTAAGTATTGTCTACAAGTGTTGTGGCTTGCTGTGGTTGTTGTTTGTGGTTTCGGGTTGCAGGGCAAGTATTGAGGATCGACCGATCCAGGAAGGATCGATCGATCTTGGATTGTCGATTTTGGGCAGAGAGCCTCTGGTCGATTTTTGGGGGTAGGGATCGATCGATCCCCCGAGATCGATCGGTCCTGTAAGTGCATTTCGAGGCTGAGGCCTCTGGCTGTTTTTAAAGGGGCAAGATCGATCGTTCCTGGGTAAGAACGATCGATCCTGAAAGGTCGTTTTTGATCAAGTAAGCTCCCTGGAGCATTTCGGGGTATCAAGATCGAACGATCCACAAAGGATCGATCGATCCGTAGTTCAAGATCGATCGTTCTTAAGGGAGATCGATCGATCCGGAGGGATCATGTTTGGTCAGAAAGTTTTGAAGGAGTTGTGATCGATCGATCCCATGTTAGGAACGATCGATCCTTTGTAGTCAGATCGACCGATCCAGAGGTGGGATCGACCGATCCTTTCGCTTTTGGGGGTAGGTCTTTTCACTTCCTGAGGTTCCAAGCTTCTATCCACGTTCATCATCTCACCACTCCATCACTTCATCCTTTGTTCACCTCCATTCATCACCATCATCACTGCTTTGCTCACGGATTGAACCATATCTCCAGGAACAAGCTCCATTTCCATCCACGCTTCATGAGGATCAAATCCATGCTCATATCATTTGGTATCAGAGCCAAAATTCCTCAAAGGTTGTGTTATTTTTATCTCATCTTTCATTTCCTTGCTTTGCATCAAAGAAAAATCCAAATAAATTCCATCTTTGCATCTCTTTGCTAGTTTGTGTTCTGTTTTTATTTTAGCCTTGTGTTCTTGTGTTAAAGATTGTGTCTTTGATGTCTAGGTGTTAGTTGACTTCTGGTTTTAGTGTTTAGGGTGTTTAGTTGTTTATATTTAGGGCCTTAGTCGTTTCATCTCAGTTTGCATTTAGATCGATAGGCTTAGTCTCATTTGTTTAGTTTGCATTCTTTTTTGTGTCTTGTGTGTGTGCTGCTGGTTCCGTTTGTTTTCCTGAGTCTTGTGTTGATTTTTTAATCTCCATTGTTGCTCAGTAAAAACTTGAGTTCGTAATAGGTAGAGTAGAGAAGAGGGTGATTTTGCCAAAAAGAGAAAGTTTATGATTGTACAACTTTTACTTTTGCTTTTTGGTCATAGTGGTCCTCACTTGCTTTTACTCTCATTTAGCCAGCTCATAGGTGCTTGAAATTTGAATTATTTGAGTCTTGTTTACTTCAATTATCACGTGTGGATTGATCATTAAAAGGACTAGACTCTGTTTTGTTGAAAACGTGAATTGTGGGTTCTTAAATTTCCGGTTTGCATATTATTTTCTTGGTTTGTGTCTTGTTTTGTTCTTGACCAGTTTAATAACGTGCTTTAATATTAAATATTTGAACCTTGTTTGCATCATTATCATTGTGTGTGGTTGGATGATTAAATTGTTGAACTGGTTTGGAGACATTTTGAACAAAATTGATCCGGTTTGAGATTTAATTTCTGGTGTTGTCTCCTTATGATGTGTTGCGAGGTACATACTTAAACCGAGCCATGGACTATGAAGAAGAATTTGAGAGTGAGCTTAGTACCTCAGAAGTAGATTGGGGAGAAGTAGAAATCGAATCAGATTGTGAAGACGACACATTTGAAGAAGAAACACGGTTTGATGAAGAGAGTAATTCCAAAATCGGTTATGAGCATGACAAAGATGCTGAACCGGAGTTGAGTTCTCAAGAGTCAAGCCATGGAGAATTACAGGCTACTCCACGTCTAAAATTGGAGAAGGACCCTATGAAGAAGATGAACCATGGTTTGGAGAAACTGAACATGATAACGACATAGAAGAAGAAGACCGTAATGGTGACTCTTGTTGCGAAGAAGCTGAAACTGCTTTTGGCGAAGTGGAAAATTTCGAGATTGGATATCATGAGCAGTTTTCTTGTGAGAAAGAAGAGGCCCGATCCATCCTAAGTTCAGAGGAGGATTCAGAACATGTCGAGTTCAGATTTGGTGAAGATTTAGAGAGTGGAAAGTTCAGTCAAGAGGAAGAGTCATTCAATGAGGGTAAAAACTTTGGTGAAGAATCTGAATACGGAGAAGATATTGTTTAAGGAAGTGTAACCATTGAGGCATGGGAACATGAACCACGATATATACATTTCTCCGGTCATAATCAAGGTCCACAAGCTTACTTAAGTTGGGAGAGAGACATAGAAGATTGGTTCTTAACCAACAAAATTCCTGAAGAGAAGAAAACAACTTATGCCGAAGAGACTCTAGCTAAGGTAGCTTACATGATTTGGGACATGGACGTATCTATTCGAGATGAGTATCATGAACCAGCTGCCACATGGGAGGAGATGAAGCAACTATTGAGTGAGGAGTTCGTGAAAGACGACGATGGCAATATAGGGAACGAGACTCCTCTGAATTTCTATGTTTATCCCCGTCCAAGTCCGAAAACCAAGTTTGAAGCCTTCTTATGAGCTGAAGATTAGTGCACCAAGTGTTGAAGAGCTACTATATACTGAAGATGTGTTGAACTTACTAGCTACTAGTGAGGATGAAGATATTTTCCACTCCAAACTTAAACCAAGGGAAGATGCCGCCAACACCTTAGCGAAATCACAAATGTTGGGGCCAGTCATTCAAGTGGAGGAGAACGTGCAACGAGGTCCCATATTAAGCAGTATAGTTACCAAGCTAGTGGAGGAGCAGCCAAGAGAAGTAGCTCAAATACCTACTTTGATTCCCAAGTCGTTGTGTGCGCCACAAGTCTCAAGTGTAGAAAGCAAGGAGAGCTATTTAAGCCGGGTCCAAACCAATGGAGTCTTAACATCAAAGTTGGATGGTGTTGTCTACAGAGATCATAAGAGAGTCAATGACTCTTTCCACCTTAAGGAAGAGTCACCAGATCAAAAGACGAGCCAACATTTGACCGGAGCAAATCGCCGTCTACCGTGGAGATAAACCCCACCAACAACCACGGAGAATAGAAGTGCTCCAACCACTTTCCACAGCTGAAAGAAGAACCTCCTGACCTCTCCAAGCTCATATTACTTGGCTCTCCACACGCCAAACCTCGAGGTAATTTTCTAAACCTTCTTACACTACAATGGACTAACTTAGCTAGTTTATGTGTAAGAAAAATAGTTTTGAGGACAAAACCTCATGAAGAGGGAGGAAATAATGCAATCTTAGGATCTGATGCATCACCAAATACCACCGGGGCGTCACTCACAGCTCACCTAGAGAGCACTTCGAAGTGGAATCAGCCCAAAAGAAGCTTCCAAGAAAAAGTTATGGCTGATACAAAACGGACAAATCAAAAGCTGTCGGATTTGGACCGACTTGCACTCATCGGAGGATCAGGAAGACCGAGTAACGAGAAGAAATATTCTGGAATTTTGACTCAAAGACAAAGCTCTGAGAGTTAGAATCAGATCAAGATCTTTTCTGGATCAAAAGTTATGCTTGTCACAATTTGACGGATCTTGCACCGGCCTAATCTTGAAGCTAGCGCGTCCGGGAAGCTTCAAACGTTCGTGTGGCATCCGGGAGAGTATCGGTGCTAGTCATTGAGTACTGAGAATCCATGGGAGGATGACATGTGTTCACCACCAAGCTTAGGTGAGGACACAACCCCAAGACTCTATGTGAGTAACATACTCTTTCCCTACTCCTAGGTTTTCCACCAGGTTTTACTAGGAAAGGGTTTTAATGAGGTGTGAAAACCTAGAGCATCATAATCCAATCTCCATAGAATAATTACTTGGAAACATTATGACAAGTGAGTTAGTTTAGGATTGTGATCCTATATTTAAAGGAAAAACCATTACAAATGTTTTTTTTCTTCTTAGATTGCTTTGAGACTTGTATTTTTCTTTTTTTGGTTTATTTGTGGGTTTATCTTATGTCTAATGGGCATAATATCAAGGCTTGTCTAATATTGGTTTAGGACCCATTTTTCATTTAGTATGTCCTAATTGTAAGCCTATATAAGACAACACTCTCTCTTTTTATCATTAAGCAATCATTGAATTTAAACTAGAAAAGTTTCTCATTTTGTCTCTCTTCTCCTATATTGAGGTTTGTCCTCTAGGATTAGAAAACCGTAAGAGTATTCGAGTGTGTCTCATACTCAAAGGTCCTTGGCTTTATCAAAGGACTCACACATCCTTTGTGGTTCGCCATTCAATCCAACACTTCATCACCATATCTCCGCTTCACTCTGGATCGAAGTTCTTCTCCGTTGTCTAGCTCCACCATCTCTTGGATCTCCTCTGTTCGGTTACTTCCTGAGGTTCCAAGCTTCTATCCACGTTTATCATCTCACCACTCCATCACTTCATCCTTTGTTCACCTCCATTCATCACCATCATCACCGCTTTGCTCACGGATTGAACCATATCTCCGGAAACAAGCTCCATTTCCATCCACGCTTCATGAGGATCAAATCCATGCTCATATCAGTTCGGATCAACATTTGGTTTCAGTCGAGGTGGTCTAGACAACATTCTTTGGAGCCATGGATCCTTACCCAATCTGAAGCTTCTACCATTGCATGTATATATTAAAATGAGCCCCAGTAAGTGGCACATCAGGACCTGGTAGAAGGGAGGTCCAACCTTAAGAATTAAGATGGTTGTGATCCTTGTTTAACCGTTAACATCCCTCGTCATAAGTAGCGTCCGCGTAAATTTTTGTATATGAGACTAGCTAAAAGAGCTTGTTTAAGATCTATGTAAGTCACGGAAGCGGGAAGCCTAATTCGCCATTCTTTTCTAGTGTATTAAAACCATAATCATTTTGGAAAAAAATAACTTTCAGTGTTTTTTCTTTTAACGAGCTTTCTAAATAATTCAGTTCATTTGATCAATATTTTTTTCCATAAGTTTTTCCCTTCTTATCTCTTGTATTTCAAATATCTTTATACGTGATTTGTGTATTTCGGTGTGGAAATGTAAATAAAACTTTTACCAAATTATTTAATTAATTTATTTATAAGATTATTAAGTGATAAATAGTACTCATTAGTAATATGTAGCTAGACATTTCTATAAGGTGTTGTTCGTTCGTATGTCTAGATTTTACATCTAAATATTGCATCTAGTTATTGCATCCAAATGTAGTTCGTTTATGTTTTTTACTTCTACATCTAAATATTGTATCTCGATGCAGTTACGTTTGTTTGTGTATTATGAATTAACAGTTAGGTGCACCCAAAATTAAATGACCAAAAAAGACATATCTTTATGCTAATAAAATTTAACAGAGAACATACTTAGCATCATCATTATTTTCATACTATCATCATCATATCATCATCACCATACCATAATTCATCATCATCATACTAAAATTTACCCGCCAAAAACGCTATTCCATAATTTTTCCGCCAAAATACGGTTTCACAATTTTTCCGTCAAAAACATGGTTCCATTATTTTTCCACCAAAAAAAAGTGTTTTTTCTCGCCAAAAATACGAGTTCGCATTTTCCCCGCCAAAAACACGAGTGCGCATTTTTCCCACCAAAAAGTACGGTTTCACAATTTTCCGCCAAAAAAAAAATGTCACATTTTCAGAAATTTTAATATTATCCAGAAATTTACGATTTCTTAAATTTTACAGTTATCTACAAATTTTATGATTCTCCGCAAATTTTACGGTTTTTTCAAATTTAACGTTTTCTGAAATTTTACCGAAATTTTATGGTTTTTTAAAAATTTTGCGATTCTCCGCAAATTTTACGACTTTCTGCAAACTTTACGATTTTCTACAAATTTTATGGTTTTTGAGAAATTTTACGGTTTTCCGCAAACTTTACAATTTTAGCAAATTTTATGATTTTTCTATAATTATTTTGGTATTTCTGCAATTCTTGGATTTTGTATTTTAAACAAGATAAGTTAAGTTATTATTATATATGAGGGTATTTTAGGTATCTACAATTTTGAGATGCATTATGTGCATCTAGACGCACCGATTAAACGTATCAAGAATTTCTAGTTTTTTTATGAGTTTTGTAAATGCATTTGGATGTTGCGTCTGGATAAGTTTCACTAATGCATTTAAAAGAACAATATCTAATATTTGCATCTAGATGCACAAACAACAGTCCTTAAGACACTTTTTTTTTTTTTTTTTTGTAAAATGTTAATCTGCTTTAAGACACTTTCTAAAATAATACATAAATACATGTAAGATTTCTCTAAAAAAACACCGAAAATTAATAGACTTCAAATTTTTGGAGAAAAATAATAAGCTTTCTTTATCTAATATATATATATATATATATATAATTTATGTAGAAAACAAAAGCAGTTTGATTATTGTTCGGTAATTGTCAGCAAAACATCACCAATGCTATTTGTCGGACTGGACCATCTTTAATGTTTACTAGGATCAGAAAAATCCGATATTTATTGGGTCCGGCATCATAACCAAACCCTAACCGATTTGGACAACTTCCTGTTAGTATTATCGAGAGCAGCCAGAGTAGGCAATTTTTGGTTGGGTCGAACCGGTTCGGGTTGGTTCCAAGGTGGGCTCGTGAGCGATCCAAACGGATAGGAAAATGTTTTGTAGGAAACGTGGACCATCTCTTAACCCTTCACTTCTCTTAGTGGGATTCTTCGTTTTCGGTAAGTACATATACGTAGCCCTCGGACCCATGGCCATGCTTACTTTGTCTTCTGTTTTTTCATATAATTCACAAATATATAAATCATTTATTATACATTCTAGATAATATGAATTCTACTTTTCTCTTTCTTTCTTTCTTTCTATCACATAACAATTTCTTTACTTCAAATTTAAGAAATATCGATTTCAATTTTATGAAAAGCAAACTCGCATGACTCATCATTTTAAATAAATAAATATAGAGTTTAGACTTTTCTATCACAAAAGAGCCCTCTGGTTTGAATACAAATAAGAAAAGGGAACTATAGTCTATAGATTTGAGTAATTAGGGATTTTGTCACAGCTTACAAGTTGTTTGATGATGAAGACAAGTTTCCAATCTAGCTATACAAGTTTGTTATATATATGTATATATTATAAGAAATATAGAGAAAGGAAATTAAAAAAAAAAAACAAATTTGAAAGGAACGATAATGTACAATATAGCGACAATGAAAAATAAAACATAACAAATTCTTTGATATATACATTTCATATTTACAAAAGTGGATAACAACGCATTTGTATTATGATCTATCATTAGAAGAAGAAAAAACTTGATATGTATTAGACATTTGTCTGCCCTTATCATTAGTTTGGAGGTATCAACAAGCCCACCCGTCTTGTTCCTTTTTAATGATTCATATGCATTATTATATTATCAAACTATTAAATTACACCTAAAGTGAGAATCTTAAAATATACGGATATTTCTAAATTAGTAAAGACAAAAATAACTCGGTTAAAATATAAGAACTGAATAATAAGACAACAATGTATCATTTAGCTCCTAATTCAATACTCATAAAAGCCAATATCGTAGATAAATGTAGTTGGTACGGTTCAGTAAGGTCGGTATAGTCACTGCAAATGAATGATTGGATCAAAAGGTTTTAATAGCGAATAAATATAGTTTTTTGAACTTTTTGGATAACTTCAACTGATATTTTTAGCCATGACAATATCGTTGGGGTAAATATCAATTAGAACCACCAACGATTCGGTTCGTGATAGCTAGAAACCTAACTGTTTCTCTAACCCCCAAAAAGACTTTCCGGTAACTGACTTCCCATGTCAATATGGTCCAAAATACCTCATATTCGAATAGTGGCTAGTGCGCTACCTTATTTAACGTGAAGTGTACGATGGGATATATTACCTCTGGTATTAAAAGAATGATTTTCTAAAAAAAATTCTTGTTCCACAAAAATTGACTTTTTTATACATATTGAATTAATTAATATTAATAATTTGTAAGTTTTAATAAATAATCAATGAAAATATTTGAATTCATAAATTGTTATTGGTTCATAATTAAATTATAATCTTTTTGGTGAGAGAAAATTATGTATTTATAGTTTTAGTAATCAATATTTTTTATTTTGTGCGAAAACTCTTAAACATCAATTTTTTAAGAACAGAGGGAATATACAACATTCTCGTTTACCTAACGTTTTCTAAAGTCATTAGTCTCCGAACTAACGAACTATGCAAACTATGGACAAGTGACCGATCCATCTACCTCCAAATCCGGTGATCCGATATCCAAATTTTGGTAAACTCTATAAATACTTTTCTTTTTAATTCAACCTAAAGAGGATGGAGAATTCAACTCAACAAAAAAAAAAAAAACTAAAGGAGATGAATTAGACAAACTACTTAGAAAACATTATTTTCCAAAGTTTGAATAAACGTTTTCTTACTTAAACGTCGAAAAATGTTCACAAAACATCACACTAGTGTTCCAAATGACTTTGGTTATATTTTTTGTGGTACAAATTTATTTATGTCTCCAACAGACAATCCACAACAATCTCAAAAGAAATTCCACATCTAAGATATAAAAAATCTTGCGCAAACATGTCCAAACAAATTTTCTTTTTCTCTCCTAATACCTAAACGATTACCTCTTAACACAAACTTATCCTTAATTTCACAAAGTTCTTGACAAAATTTAATTGTTTGTTAAAGTCACGGGTCGGTGAACTTTACACCGTTGGTCTATGTTCACTGCTCCATCATAATTGTCAACCCGAATCCGAACGTTTACTATCTAAACATTTCAAACATTGCAGTCTGCACATGTCTTTTGACTTGAATAAAAAATTTTTTACAGAAGTTTCAATATATCTTTATCAAAAGTTTCAATGTATAAAAAAAGTTATACCTTAGAAAAAAAAGAAAAAAAAAAGGTACGAAAGTGAAGAACCACATATATTTTTTTTTGGCCCATGCATGTGAATATGTAGCAAGCGACACGCTTCTCTGTCCCCTCTCTTCTATTACCATTTTATTCTTCCTTTTCTCTCTTTTTCACCAAAAAAAGAAAAAAATTATTCTCTCATTTTCTCAATTTAATTCAATTTTCTAAGAATTACCTATAAAAATAATTAAAACCTAATCCTTCTTCACCTTCTTCCTCAAATCTCTATCTTTCTCTCTCTCTCCCTCGAAAATATTTCTTCTCCTTTTTTTCTGCAGAAATTATTCAACAATTCTCGAGAAAACTCTCATCTTTTTCATCAATTCCATTAGTCTAAACATTCACAATTCGATATAAAAAAAAAAAGAACCTTTCAATTTATCTTCAAGAATGGCGGTGGATCTTTTATCGGAAAATTCTAATATGAGTCCAAGAATCTCATTTTCACGTGACTTTTGTCAATCGGACGCAATCCCAATCGAGAAACGTCCCTTGAGATCATCAAATTCGAAACCTTCAAGCCTCAACTCAAGCATAGATTTCGATTTCTGCATTCCCGGCGGCGTAAATTCCAGCGAAAGCTTCGATCAAGGTTCTTGGTCAGCCGATGAACTCTTTTCCAACGGCAAAATCTTACCAACAGAAATCAAGAAAAAACCAGAACCGGGTAAAAAAGAACCCGAACCGAAACCGGTTAAGACTAAACCGGATTCAAGAAAACAGAGGACACAGAACAAAGAACAAGAAGACGACGTGATAATCACGGCGGAGGAGAAGACGAATGCGAAGTCGTTTTGGGGGTTTAAGAGAAGCACTAGTTTAAACTGTGGAAGTAGTTATGGACGGAGTTTATGTCCGTTACCGTTACTAAACCGGAGTAATTCAACCGGTTCAACATCGAGTAAACACAAACAGAGCAGCTCGAGGAAACATACAGAACATGTAAAGTTACAACAATCTTCATCGTTGTCTTCTTCTTCTTCTGCTTCGTCTTCGTTGAGTAATAGTGGTTTTTCGAAACCGCCATTGAAGAAAAGCTATGGAGGCTATAGTTATGGTAGCCATGGAGGTGGTGGGATTAGAGTGAGTCCGGTTTTAAACGTTGTTCCTTCTGGTAACTTGTTTGGTTTTGGTTCGATGTTTTCTGGAAATGGAAGAGACAAGAACAAGAAGAGATAAAATGTAAGAATAGTTATGTTTCTGGATTTTACTGTTTTATTCTGATTTGTTCTTCTTCTTCTTCTTCTCTGAAGCTCTGAAGATTTTCTGACAGTGTGTTTTGTGGGTTCCATGCCAACCCTTTTGAGTTTTTTTTCTTTTCTTCTTCTTTAGATTATTATATTTTGTTTAGATTATTGTGGTGTAATTGTGTTTGTTTGATTTATTAGTTTGTCTTTATCAATGTTTTTAAAAACTAGATTTTTTTTTTTTTTTTTTTAATATGGGGCTGCTAATTTCAGATACTTATTAATTTATTCATCACCAATCACCATTAAGATATTTTTGTGTAATTGTTTAAATAGTTTGGTGTACTATTTTACAATTAGAGGCTTAGAGCGATAAAGATAAGGCAAAGAAGTAAGTTTTAGTTGTACATGGTAACATTGATGATATAAAACTACGACAGAATTAAAATAGTTTAACCTTATATTATTCATTCATACTTTTTTGGTATCATTTTGAGATTAGGCATACCAATATTTATTTGTTATTTAGAATAAATACTGCTATAGTAAAGTTATATTTTTGTTATTTAATTAATGTTTTAATATATACAGATATTTTTTTACCAACTTCTTATTTAACTTCTAAATGTCGTTCTAGGTTTGGCTTCCACGTTTAAGTAATTTTTATTACCAAAAGGTTTTGAACCTTAGATCTATGATCTTTTCAAAAGGAAAACCAAAATTTTATTTGACTTTATATTAATTTTTGGTCTCTTTCCCGTGGCTTTAATTAGTCTTATAGATCAAACTTGTAGTACCATTTTGTTTGGAAAAAACTGTGGATCAAGTAAGGGTAGGTCTCAGCCGGCCGTGTCGTTCCAAGTTTTTAATCAATGAATCTAAATTGATTCGTTTACTTCAGCAATCTAATATTGTACAATTAGTGGTTGAAATTATATTAAGAAATAAAGAAAGCCGGGACAAGATATAACCTTGACTTAGTCTATTACTAAACTAATTTTGGTAATATAAAAGCGACTAATTAATGATGAACTGTAGTATAAAACAATGATAGAGTTATCAAATACATTTAGAAAGTGCGACAAGACAAGTGACAGGTAAACAATTATCTTTGGAGCTTGTCCTATTCTCATAGTTCCTTTCTGAATATTTCTCACATGGTGTGTATTACCAATTAATGTGAATTATCACTAAAGCAATGCAAAGAAAAAGGAAAAATAGAAATAATTGATGTGAAATCTCTACTTTTCCTATAATTCCATGTAAAGTTAAGCTTAACGTCGTGCCAATTATTCCTTTATTGTTTTCTACGTTTTTTTTCCCTTCTATTTTACGGGTTAAATTTGCTAAAAAGGAATATAAGTTTTATACTTTACCTGCCTTAACAATCATAGTTAGTACACACGATTCCTATCAAACGTTTATAATTCGATCAAATTTTAATAACTAACATAACATAATTACTAATTTTCAAAAAAAAAAAAAAATTAGTTGAGCACAACTGTCTGCTTTGATTAAATCTATATTTCAACCCAATAATTTTTTAGAAACTTGCAGAAGTAGCACATACTGTTAATATATAATAAAGATATAATATCTGATATCATATCATGTGTTAGAATAATATACTTTTTGTTTTATAAAATCAAGCTACAAGCATATTGTTACCCGCATTTAAAATTAGTAAGTTGAAACACAAAGAAGTAGAAAAGACGTCAGTACCGGAGAATGAAGAATATAAAATAAAAAAAACATTATCAAGATGTCCAATTTTTATACTTTGAACAAAATCCTAATTGAAATAAGACATCGAATATTAAAATTGAAATATGGGTTGAAACAAAAACAAAGATTCTAACTTTGAAAGTGAATTATATGCAATATCGGATTGGAGTAACATGTATGGTAATCAAAACAATAAAAATTGATTAGATTATCAGTTGGAAAGGGATAACGAGGCGATTCTAAGAGTTTAATTAGTGATAAAAAAGAAGCTTACAGATTATCGAGACGTAGAAGAGTATGACGAAGAAGATGAACAGTGTTGGTTGGTATAGTTATCGATCTATGAAAATCGATATATGAGTTTACAGAAAAGTGAAAAAAACGTTTACGCTAATTTTACGATGTATCTCTAAAATTGTCTCCAGAGAGAAAATAAACAATTATCGTATCCTTCTTATATTAATAAATTGAATTTCAAAACTGTAGCCCTCTTTAATATATTGCTTATATGCTAACCCAAGCGATTTAATACGAATTGCCATTCCAAATATGGTAAAAGGCAACAATATAAAAAAGACGAGAATTAGTATAGTTCCTTATAGCATCTCCAACTAAAGCCATATCTGCATATTACGATTAAAAAAGAAGACATTCTATATAGATAGATACTCATAATTTTTAATATGAAATGACATGATCTTCAACAACAAATCTGATCGCGATGAATCTGACTTTTCTGAGGCTTAGTAATGTTTGAAAGTAATAGTCAAGCGTCAAGTAAACAATGATGGCACCATCCAACTATATTTCAGTAGGATATACCATATGCTTTTAGTGCTGGAGGGAAGTTTGTGGGCACTGGATAGTTTAACGAAAAAATAGGTGTAGTCCAAAACGAACTCGTTATTTGAACAACATAGGCCCTGTTCGGGGTACAGACCGACGACTGTTTTGAACGACACAAAGTTAACAAAAATATACAGCGGTGACTCTAATGGAAAGCAGATAATTCTCCTTTGACATCGCCGCAACTCCTTTCAATTTCGTAAAAGAAAAAAATTAAAGGTTGCTGAAAATTTCAGCGATCCCGACGACTCCTTTCAATGGTCGCGGTATAAATTTTTATCTAATTACAATATTTTTCTAGTTTGTTAACCGATGTTGATTAGATATTAAATAGTTCAAATTTCAAAGTCCTTTCATTTTTTTTCTTCTATAATTCGAAACTAATCTTGAAATGTATACAAAATTGGGAAATTTCTTCGCAGTTGTCCTGTTATATAAAAGATGAAGTTATGATTGTGAAACTGTTATTAGATCACTTTTAAGACAAGGAAGTATGGATGACAATTATAATCCGGAAGATGTCAACCGCCACATGGTTGTAGGGCACTTAAAACACTTTAATCCTATTCTCTTCTGGCTGTCACTAATTTTGCTTTTTTTCTCTCCTTTTTTTAATAACGAAACTTGTTTTTCTTTTTAAGAGATAACATATCTCTCTATTAATATTTTATTTTGTGTCCCTTCAACAAAATTCCGAGTAATTTCTGTTACTTTGGTACTAAATCTAACCTCTTGCAAGAAAAGTGGTGTAGTTGATTTGATTAGTACAGAATAAATTTAGTAAGAACCATTGGCAATTTAGTACGATGAAATGTTTGAATTTCCTATATATTATTTGGAAAGTACATTTATAAATAAACATTAAAAATATTAATATTTACATCACATTGCCATTACTTCAAAGAACAAATTTTAATATCTCATTAAGAATATTTTAGTCATTAGTTATTATGCGAACATTTAACTAACTAATTAATTATAATTTTCATTTTAATTAATTAATTTATTTTAAATTTTTTGAAAAGTAGTTAAAATAGATTTTGTAAAGATTTTGTTGATTTAATTAAATACACTAATTAAATTAAATTAAATGTTGATTTAATTTTTAAAAAATAAAGATTTGATGTAGATTGCAATTTTTTTTGGGAATGTTAATGTTAATGTTAGTTTCTCTTTATAATTTCAAATTTATTAATATATTTTTAATAGATTTAAAAATGTCAATTCATATCTGAATTACTTTAATATGGTGTAAATTTAATATAACTTCCGGTTGATAAAAACAAATATTCATTAATACCTACAATTTATTTTAAACGCTCAGTTAAATATATCTACAAATATTCATTAATACCTACAATTAATAAAACTTCGAGTTGATAAAAACAAAAACAGAAACAAAATTAAGTAAATGATTGAAAATTAAAATAGTAAATAAAATTGACAAAAAATGTTTTTTAAAAAAGACAATAATCATATATTTAATTTAATCTCGAGTATAAAAAATTATTTTTATATTTCTGATTACAAAATGTTTACGCGGATATTACAAAGATTCGATATTATAAAAACTGATATTATAATTTTCGTAAAATTTTGGAAGAATTACAATTTTCTAATATCCTGATTTTATAATTCAGATATTTTTCTATAATTGCAATTTGTCCGTGCTATAGCACGAGATATATCCTAGTGTTAATTAAAAACGTCAAAATCAACATTTGAGTTTAATAGAATATGAGAGTAACTGGTGTACTTAAACTAGATAATTTAGATTTAATTGATGTAAACCGAGGTCAAAGCCTCTATATAAAGGAGAGAGTCTAGTAGTTGTAACAGAATAGTTAAATTGAGAGTTATCGAGAAATAAGAAATTCAGTTTTTTATTTCTCTTCTTCTTCATATAAAATCCTCTCAACTAACAGAGTTTGTATTTAATATGTATGGAATGTAACCATTTATGTTAGTTTCCATAACTCTCACACAGTAAACTAAGTTTACTTGTAGCCAGAACTGCAGAACATATATTTTAGCTGTTAGTATTTAACTCCGTCACAATGTCATCATCTGCGTTCAAACCCACATGGCCACACTATTGTTAAAAATAAGTTTAATTGTTAATTTTTTTTGGTTTTACTCACTTCTAGTTAAAGCGGAAAGAATTTTGGGTAGACTATTCGATATAAATTTTTTTTACTAATCATATATATATATATATATATATTATGAAATTCGATTTGGTTTCGGTTCGACGAATCTTAGTTTGGTTCGGTTACTATGCTCAAAAAATTATTAAAAACTCAATCATGCAAGGGACAAACCGATATACAGAGAGCCCAGTTGATTTAAATTATCATTAACAATATTCATGCATGCACAGGTATTTAACCGGAGATATTTAGTCCAACACGTGCAAACTAAACCAGAAATAAATAGAGTATACATACTATATAAACTTTTAATTATTCAAAGTCATGCAAAAACAAGTACCAGACTTTTTCAATATTTTAAAAATGTTAGGTCCGTCATGCCAAAAAAAAAAAAAAAAATGTTAGGTTGGGCGAAAACTTGAGTTGTTTCTATGGCACGTACTGGAAAAAAGCATGTGGTCCAATTTTGTTATAAATATAATCGTTTTAAGCTATTTGTCTATCCATCTAAAAATTATGACAGTTTCTAGATACAGTAATTATTTTTTGGGTCAAAGATACAGTTAATTCTTCAGAGAGTATTTATGTTTATGTTAGGTAACTTTGATAATGCTTTCAGCCTTACAATTTCTAAGGATTAAGGAGAAGTTAGTCTAAAGCATATATATGATTCACCAACCTTTCACGAAAATTTCTCACTAATAAAAAATAAAAGGATTCTAGGAAAATAAAAAATCAACACCTCAAAAAGGGTATACACATGGGCATGGAAATTTTTTGATTTCGCGAAATCAAAGCCCAACATCTTTATGGATGCGTAACAAGAGAAAAAAAGTAGGTCCATCAAACTCTTATTATTTCGGAAATCAGACTATGTCATCCAAACGACAACAATGAAATGGTCTCTTAATAGTGAATCTATGACCAAAGCAAGTGTTTTCTTTTGATTGGACCGTTATTGCAAAGAGAATGAATGAATTGGAAGTTATGTGAAATTGATTTCGAAAATCCTAGGACACAAAACCGAAATATCTGAAGAAGAAGGAAGAGGAGTATATATATATATGTTCTTCTCCTAGTTTAATCGGAAATCAGACAATGTCTTGCAAGCTTGCTATATATTTATAGTTTATGCAACGTATAATCTGTTAATATTTATAAAATTTTCTATATACTAGGTTTTTTTAGTTTATCGATAATTTTTCTGCGTCATTTTATTTACGAAGATTGTAAATGCTATTAAGAAAAAGAGTTATTTTACCATGCGAATAATTACATATTGTATACAATCAATTTTTTGTATTAGACTGTGAGCATATAAAATATTTAGTATTGTGTTAAATTCAAATTCTGAGTTTATGCTATTGACCAAACAATATATATATATAATTATGTATCTCGACGACAAAAAAATTATATATATATAATTATGTATCTCATTATGGAGTATTACTTAACGTTACATGCTATTTATAGAATACACATTCACAAACAACAATAACATGCAGTTATAATATAAGTCGTATATGATGAAAACTAACATATAGACTGCTGGCAGCATGACACTCACTGAATACCTTGTTCTAATGCTATTTTTATCGTGTTTAACACCTAAAAGACTCATTGTACATTTTCTCACACGTATTTTTTACCCGTATATCTGTTCCAACTGTATTCCCTTGTAGCCAAAGAGATTTAAGCAATTAAAGTAAAGTAAATTGAAGCAACCGACGACATATTCATTCGAATCTAACCGAAAATGTCATCAATAGCAACCTACTCAACATCTTATTGACTAAATTTCCAAAACCTGTTTAGGACTTCTTCTAGATAGAACCAAAGCAAAATCTTTTAAACAGAAGAAAATATCCCCAAAGAAAGGATAAGCTAATGAAAGAACATAATATTCTCAATATGACCTGGAAACACATAACATTTGACGAGCATGCTTACCGGTTCCATGGATACGTCTAAACTCATAATCAGCGATTCCATGCATCAATATCACATCTTCTAATATTCTCCCTGGTCAGATCACAATAGTAAACACAAAAGAGCTTAGATGACTTTAACCTCGCAGGTGTGGAAATAATTATAACCTCGCCAGTATGAATCTCTCCGGTGCACAAAGATCTCTCTTTTTCAAACAAATCTCCCCACTCATAAGGCACATCACAAGTCATAATGGCCGACCATTCTTGTTTCTCAACATCTTGTAGAATCTACATACCCATGTCAGATTCACAGTAGTGTCATACGCTACACCTGCTAATTTTTCTTGGTAAATTATAAGTGTTGAATAACATGAGATGGCATTAAAGTCACATTTTAAACCAATCGAACCAATCCAAAACTGTTCACGAATCACGGCAATTACATCATGGTTAAGCTTTATGATATATCATGGATTTTACCCGTTTTTAGCCATGATATAAGTCGTTTTATCGAGTCTTTCTAGTGCTTTTTCTATCATTTTAGAGTCTTTTCACGTTTTAGCACGTTTGGGACGAAATTGGAGATTTTGGAGACATTTGGAGCCTTTTTGGAGCAAACCAAAGAAAGTACCCGTTTTGAAGCTTTAGCATCGATCGACACCATCATGGTATCGATCGATACCGACGTAATCAACGCGCAGAAGAGATTTTCAAGGAAGCCCATAAGAAGCCCAATCATCCCCTTTATTTACATAAGAAGCCCAGCTCGT